>JAQIXG010000062.1:0-53894 GCA_034700105.1 Oconnorella tubifera
CAGGGCAGTTTTGTCTGGTTAATGTATTTGGAGCCGTTTTGTTGGCGTACCCATTTGATGAGATGCATATTTTTTTGAAAGCATCTTTAAGAACAATATAAATATCTGTTTAGTGACAATATTTAGTTTAATTTGACACCACAAAATAATATATCAAATATAGAATGATTATCAAAGAACTGTAGATAATATCTCCTAACACCATTGACTCCTTTCAATTAATTACAATTGCATTAAAACCATCTTAATATGACAATCTCATTTATAATGTGTTTATTTAGTAATAATTTTAACATGGTAAAACATAGAAAGTTGTCATATTTCAGTAAATGCGCTATGAGTTTAATGGTGATTGTGTAAAATACTATGAAGAGTATATAAACTGTGCACTTACGGGTGCAGGACATGTTGGCTGCTACTGCGTATCCGTCCATACATGCATCACACAAACCGGCTCCATTAACACCACAGCGAACACAATTCGAACCACAAACTAAATACATCAAACAAAAACTAAAATTAACAAAATCAAACAAAACTAAATAAAATTAAACTAATTAAAATAATTTAAATAAGGATTGTGATACAATACTGACAATCTAAACTAATGTGTCGTTTAAACACTACAGCTAATAGCTTATATTTGTGCTGAATTTAATCAAATTTGTATATAAAATCGTATTGATAATTTTTTTTGTAATTTCTTGAAAATGATTGCAATTTAAATGCAGTTGATACAGCGAATATTGAATGAATTTAAAGTAATCTTAAAGTGTTGTTTCTTCAACAGCTTTATTATACCAGGGCATATCATATAATCACACTCATGGACTGATAAATAGACATTATTTATATCTGGTAGTTAAATAATGATTAATTAAGTTAATGAATATTTTAAATACATACGATCACATGCTCCAGATCCATCCATCTTGGGTCCATACATTGTGGAGTCACAAAGTGTACACATAGTGTAGTTAGTGCATTCACTACAGTGAGCATTGTTGCTACATTCTGCAATAAATCAATCAATAATTAGCTCGTAATTAATAATTAATAAGTAAATATTGTTCGTTTAGCTACTTTGGAAAATCATTGAACATTAAGTCCAAAAATTATTCGAATGGTAACATTAAATGTGGTAAGTCAATTAGATCTTGTTCTGTTTCATATCATTTGTATAAATGATATGAAACAGAACAAGGTCTAATTGACTGTCAGCTCTTAGCATTTCAATATCTTCTCTGGTAACAATTAATTTGATTTAAACGTATTCACAATATATCTAATAATATTCTCTCTTGTAATTAAATAGGATTTTATTCAGGTGACCAGCTTAGAAAGAAATTTGTCTTTTTCCGGTTGCTTGCTTATTTTCTTTGTGTGTTTTAAATTGTGTGAAATATTTCACAAATAAATACTTGTAATTAATAATATTTATATTAATAATAATATTAATATTATTTAATTAATTAATATTATTAATTTTATTAATATTAATAATTTTATTATTTAATTATTTAATATTCATAATATTTAAGCTTATATTTTTCAAGGTATGTTGTTTGCTAAGTAAAACTGAATTTCACTGACGATTGCAGCCTTGTGCTCCTCCGTTTACAAATCCATATGAATTATCAATGCACTGTGTACACATGGTAGGGTCAATGCACACTGCACAGTTGGGCAATGCTGTACAGGGAGCTACAAAAAAACATAACTGAAGTCCTCACGCAAAATCCAATAATACATTTTAAAAAGATTAAGATTTTAGAATGCCACATCACAAGATGATAGTTTGTATCAGATGTTTGTAACACTTTTTCCATCAATATAGAATTAAAAAGAATATAGTAGAAAAAGTAAATGATATCTATCAGCTAAAAAAATGTTTTAATTCTGCATTCAAATTTAGAAGCTTGTCATCATCTATTAGTAATACTATATATTTACTATATTTCAATACTTAAAAATTAAAAAAATTCCTTGTAATAAAAACATTGTGAACTTCATAAAAGCTACGTGATCATATGATCTCTTTAAGAACAGAAACTTAATTAATTCAATATCAATTTCTGACTTAAATTTGAGCAATATAAGCACAGAGAATTTTTATCTGAAAAAAGAAAATAGCTTACGAGGTGGCATCGTTGTTGGAGCTGGTGTTGTTGTTGTCGTCATACCTAAACAATATAAACACATTTTTTATTTAATGTAAATAAATATCATATGAATGATTATGATTACAAATAACACAAATTGTATGATCATATATTATAGCCATTATGCTACACTTCTAATTCAAACCACTCTTTGTATTACTATTATTACTATTAATACTTTGAACTACTATTATTGTAGGCTACCTCTCCCTTTAATTTTACGTATTTACAATTAGAACTTAAACATTCATGACACAAATAGCCATGATAAGTAAATTGTCCATTAAGGTAATATCATAAATGTTCGCAACCAAAAAAAATCATATAAATTTAAACAAATGAATAAGATCTCACAATTTATTATAGACAAATTAAACTTGAAACAATTAATGAAAAGCACACAAACCCATGCAAGTATTGTCTGCACTTTGAAATGTAAATCCTGTGTCACAGAAACCCGGATCACATTTTCCAGGATTGGCACTACAGAAAGAGCAGTTCGGACCACAGGCTAAAAGTGTAACAACAAAATAAATTTTAGTAAAAGGATTAAAGTTTAGAGAAAATCTATAGATAGCAACATCATTACTTCAAACTACAAGCAGATAACTTAAGATTATAATTTAGCTGACTTGTTAAAGTTCATATTATAAATATAAATAATCATAACTTATTACTATTTATAAGTGCGACGTTATTGGTTAGCTTTATAAATTACATTCGTTAACTACATCAATTGGTTTAGATCCATTTCAGAAGAAAATACAGTTTAGCATTTGTTTTCCGTGATATTTTAACAATTTTTATTATCATCAATTTCTTTATTGTATAAAAATTTCTTACGTTCACAATTGCCATTGACAAGCCCGTAGCCAGCTTTACAATTAATGCAAGTACCATTGGGACATTGAGCGCAAAATTGAGGGCAAGCTGAAAAATCATCAATTTATTATTAATATTTTCTTTACGTGTAATATTTGGAGTGACCTACATCACAGTCCATTATTGTTATTATTACTAATGTTAATTAGCATCAATTTATATTATTATTACAATAGAGTTATATCATTATGCATTTCGTGCTATCAATGGATTGAATAACTTATCAACTTCTTTTGTGGAAACTTATTCCGGTAAAACTTAACTTAAGATTACATCTTTTATGTATTTTGTAAATATTCTTGATTCTTTGCTAATTTTCTGTGTCATTTACTTTATTTTAGACCTTACCAGTGCTATCAATATATTTGTATACCTTTGTTCTCTTTCATTTCTCTCTCCTCCCCCTAACCCTCCCACAATTATGATAAACAAACTATATAAACAAGATTCCTGGATTTTTTTAAACAAATCTGCATCAAAATTAGATTAGATTCCTTAGAATCCAATAGAAATCCTTCTGTATTTAAAATTTATCAAAGAAACAAGATATAACATTGCAAATTGATAGCAAGCAATAATTTTGCAAATTGGAAGCGAGCAATACTTTAACGTATAGAGTACTAACCAGCACAAGTCTTGTCAGGCTGGACTGTATACCCAGGCATGCAAGTATCACACAGACCGCCTCCATTCACACTACACGCTCTGCAATTCATACTACAATCTGAAACAAACAGTATAAAAAAACTGGAAGCAATTAAATTGTAAGTTATTTAAGTTGTTTATTTATGCAATTGAAGATATCAAATAAGTAAATAAAATAGAATCAGAGACATAACTCAGTATGTCAGTATAAATGTAGGTCATTTATAAGGTCATATATAAGGTATAGAGAAATAGAGACTTTTACAAAATAACGAAAGGGCTAAAATTTTCACACATGGACACGATTACATGTAATATCTAATTAAAGTTTAAAATTTAATATTTATCGAGATTAAATTGAAATTATCATTGGTAAATGTGTTAACGCTAGGGTGCAGGAAATATAATTATTAAATGTTTGAGAGAATAAAATTTCAGAGGACAAATCTTAGCGAATAGATTTTTGTAAATATGCTGGACATTTTAAGAAATTAGAAACTGTATTTTGCATCATCTGAGATATTTTCAGTTTTTGTCATAATCACCATAGTTTTTATATACTGTAAGAAAAACACATGTAAAAAATAAATAAACTTTTTAATTTAAAGAGCAACTCACTGCTACAGGTTCCGATCCCTTGCATGTCGGGTCCCTGTGACTTGAATGTGCAGCTGGTGCATAGAGTTAAATTTTTACAATCACTGCATCCAGCATTAGTGTTACAAACTACAAACAAACAAATTTTACCAATTTCAGGATTCTGCACATTATTATTACCCACGAAAAGTAGACCTTTAGTGATTTAAATGTTTCATCATTGAAATGATACATTTTTACCTGTAGAATTATCTCTCATTATTTAATTAAACCTCTGTCAATGAAGCTAATAAACCTAAGGAGCATACGACATGAAAGTTATGCTACGATGTGAGTTGTGCTAAATGTGATCTTGATTAAGTAAATTTAAACTGTACCGTTTTAAAGTGATTAACTCTAACAGTGTAAACTGCATTTTACATAGTTAGCTTTTTAATACCATTGTGCTAATGGAAAAAAGGCCTGTCAGTAAATTACAAAATTATCAAGAGTATTGCTATAAAATATTAATACTATAAAACTCTACTTCTCAAAATTTAGTACAATATACAAACTCGATACATGTGTACAGATACTTTACATTTACAATTTAAATTTAAATTTAAAGTGCAACAACAAAATTATCATCCGCATTTGCTTTTTTTATACTTACGCGTGCATTTTCCAGCATCAACACCATAAAGTGGGTCACATTTTGTGCATACACCAAATGTCAAGCATACAGCACAATGCGACACAGACGTACACGGAGCTGTTACAAACGCAGACACTTGTCAGGTATATGAATTTATAAACAAATTATTTATCATACCATATCATATCATACCATATTTTATCATGTATAACATATCTTATCCTACCATTTTATGATAGAATAGACTACAGTAATAAATGTTTACACTGATAAAAAGATTTAATGGAAAAAAAACAGCAAAGCAAAGTGTACAGATTTCTTTACAATTTGTCATGAAATCTAATAGGTTAATAAAACGGTAAAGTAAATGTTTTAAAATTCAAAATAACTCACGAGGTGGGGTTGTTGTTCCAGTAAAAGCAGCTGTAGTTGTCCCAGTAGTAGCAATTGTAGTTGTCGACTGCACTGTAAGTAAATCATTATTTCAAACAAAATTAAATCAGAAGTTTCTACAAATGTAATTTATACAGCATCAAAAAATTAATAAAGAAAAAGTACATTTGTAAATACTTGAAATATTTTAAATGTGCTTATACATACTTTCTCTGTAATTATCTGTGTTGAAACACAAATATATATTTGAAGATAAATAAAAAATAGTTGAAATTAAAACTCACGTATGCATTGAGAGGTGGCGCTATCGAAAGTGGAGCCAGGATTGCAGAAACCAGATGTACACTTGCCTGTATTCATATTGCAAAATCCGCAGTTCGCTCCACAAGCTAAAATGAAATAAAATAACGCAGAGATTACCAATAAATTTAAAATAAGACATACATCCCTTTTCAATATGTAAATAATTATAATTGTATTTGCAAAAATTATCCCAGTCATTTTCAGCAAAATTATAAATTTGATGAAGGCACGGTGAATAGAGAAAACTTTATGCTTTATGGAATGAGCTATAAACTTTAAATTGAGTCAACAAAATAGCGCTGAGAAAAACTCAATAAAATTTCACATCCACGTACGGGCACAGGCAGGCGGAGTGGATGTAGTCAATCCAAACCCAGACATGCATGTCTGACAAGTACCAGCTGAGCAAACGGAACAGTTTCCCACAGTACATTCTGTAAAATGACACTCTTTCTTTCATTTAAATGCCAGTATTGTATTAGTAAATACTATTTTAATTTAAAGTACTGACTGATGCGAAAGTCTTGTGGAATAAATAACAAGGGTAATATCATTTTTCGTTTACGAAATATTGATTTTTGTTTGGTGTTGGTGGTTTTTGGACTGTGGGTTTTTTTGAACATGATTGGAAAATTAAAAGCCATTATATTAATTATATATAACAGATAACGATTATAATCACACTTTGACTAGTTAGTTTAAAATAATACAAGAAAATAACTTTAAGTTTATTAATCTAAGTCAACATATATCGAAAGGCCATTTCACTTTATAGTTAGTGCCAGTTATTGAACTTCTAAATATATCAACTTGAAGCTCAGATGATAAAATGAACTAAAATCCAGTGAATTCAGTAAATTATGCAATATTTACGTTGGCAGGCACCCGACACTAGATCATAGCCTGGACTGCATGTATCACATTTGCCTCCCCCACTTGTAACGCACGATCGGCAGTTTGAGGAACACGCTACAACAACATTTACATTATATATTATTTCATTGTCTAATACATCGTCAAGAAAGTTAAATAGTGCATAATTGAATTAGTGTATAATTGAACAAACCTACTTAATCTATCACTATTAATAATCGAATATATAACTATATAGTTTCGATATTATTATAAAATATGTGAATAAAATGTAGAATAATTTTGAATATTTCAAATGTTTAGAATCGCAAAACTAATTTAGTCCAATTTTACATTGATTGACTGAATATTTAACTAATTCATTCATTGGTAAATTGATTAAAATGATTGATTCATTAATTTAGTAATTGATTTATTAGTTGATTAATTGATTAATGGATTGATTGATTGATTGATTAATTGATAGAAAGACACCTACCACTGCAAGTTCCCACACCATTATGATCGGGTCCTACTTTAGTTGTGTTACAAGTTGTACATAATGTCAGATTGTCACACTTAGAACAGAAAGCATTTGTGCTGCACACTAACAAAAATTAAGCAATATTCAAAGGTCTTTTGTTGCAACGTTTTTCATTGTAATTAATGATAAAAGTAAAACAGTATGCATTTAATTCTAGGTAATCCATTCTTGCTTATGGCTATACTGTGGTAGATACGTGAAACATTCCAAATAATGTATTAACTTAAAGAAATAAGATTGATATAGGCATCAATGACCTATAGCGAAGGAGGTCATTCAACATAACTTGTAAGCTAATAAGTATAAACAAAGAGCCTTGATTATAATCATCATCATTTTAACTTAATCAACTAATCTAGACATTAAAAATTATATCAGGTCAGGCTATAATTTTTACTTTTTATTATCATTTATAAGATTTACACTACTACAGAATTTACACTACTAGGATTACAAATGAAGAATCTAGAAAATAATTTGAAAACATACAAGTGCATCTCTGAGATGAGTCGATTCCATAAGTTGGATTACATTTTACACATTTGCCTGGAGTTGGACAGGACGCACAGTTTGATACAGAACCACAGGGAACTGTAAGAAAATTAAAATCATATTACAATTTATATTTATAGAACGAATCCGACTTCATCATCATTCTTGTTACATTTACTAGATGGAGACACACGACAGACACACATATGTTACATATTACAATTCGTTTATCTTATCTAAATATTTAAGCACAAATATTTCTGTAGACCTAATACTAAATTATATATTTATAAATGTAATATTCTACTTTTAATTAGCATACTGTCTCAAACGTTTTTTTGTTATATTAGTAGGTGAAGATCTCAAATATTTGAGATCAAATATATTTGGACAAAAAAAATAAAATCATTAGACTTTATAATCTGTTATGTTTGATCATAGCGTGGAAACACTCTGATTAAAAATAACAGATTTAATCAGAAAATAAGATTTTTTGAAAAATTGTCTATATTACTAACTAAGCTAGTACTGCACTCTACTCGGCTAATTAGCATAGTCTAGGATTATGCTTATAGTCTAAGTGATTCTAACTACAAATAGAAGTCATTCTTTCAAACATCATGCAAAATCAGTTTAAATTATATACATTATGATGAGAATATGGCTAATGCTCTCAATTTTATCTTAATGCAAAATATTTAGGTAAAAGTTGAATATTTTTACCTGGCGCCGCGGTGGTGCCACCAGAAGCAGTAGTGGCAGCTGCTGTGGTGCCTGAAATTAAAACCAAAAAATAGTTTACTACATTTAACTATTTCTGCTACAATTTTCAAAGCTATTTGAAGTCGAAACATATATCATGAATTTCATTATATATTGTCATATATAATGAAATAAGCCCAAGGCTAAATTTAAAAAAATTAATTTTAACAAAATTTCATATAAACCGAACTAAAAGTCCTATCAGGACAATCAAAACTAAATGTTAGTTTTGGATTTAAATTATTATACCAGCTACTGTAGTTCCAGATGCAGCAGTCGTTGCAGCTACCGTTGTTCCTGTTCCAGCAGTTGTTGCAGCTACCGTTGTTGGAGCTATAAACGATGCAAAGAAGTTCTTAATTACTAAATGCACAATTTGTAAAAAAAACTAATTAAATCTGTGTATTATTTCAAGCAAGGGGGAAAAACTATCAAAGATGTTAATAGATAAAATACAAATCTTTAGCATAATTTATATTGCAATGAAGTTATCAAATTTATGCATATATAAATCGAATATATCTGAGTCCATATATCAAATATACCTCAATATAATTTAAATATAGACAGGCAAGATGAATTGTAATAATAAATTATAAATTGTAAATTATACACATACGCGGGTCACAAGTTCCCGGCCCCCCAATGTTGCAAGTTCTGCATGTAGTAGGATTACAAGCTACAAATAAAATAACATTTATTTTTAAACAGTAAAAGTATATTCCTTGGACACTAATTATAAAACATATGATAATTTTAAAGCAAATGACATTTTTTTGATTAAAACTGTGTTTATTCCCTTCTATGCTCTTTATTATTTACTTCCACCGCCAATGACACATTTTGATAAACTTATTCTTAGACGCAAACCTTCTATAGATATTTTAATATCAAATTTACAAAATTAAAGTTTTTCTAATAAACCATTAAGTAACGATTCCTGAGAGTTGAAAGAAAATTGAGCGATAGAAGATATTTATCTGAGACTGCGACTAAAAATGAATTGTGTATCAAAGTTTTAAAAGTGTTTCACGAACGTTGACAAGTAAAGCTCGCATCCGTGGCGTATCCTGTGTTGCAGAAAGTTGCATCACACTTTCCTGCACCTTCTTTCATGCAGGCTCGACAGTTTAGACCGCATTCTGATATTGAAATTAAATTAAGCATTCCATACTTACTTTAATATCTACAGAGAATGTAGTTAAACATTTAAGAGTAATCGATTTTACTACACGGCCGCGACTGTAATTAACAACCCTTTTGTTACTGCCAGTCGACTGTATGCAACCAAATCACTTTTAAAGATCTGAGATGTGAAGTAAGAAAGAAAATAAGAAGTTTAAAAGTGGTATAAAAACACAATAGCGTATACGATGTGCGGAGCAAAAATATTGCATCGAGTGATTCAATGATACATAACCATAAATCACAATTTTCACTATAAATAACAATTTCCATCCAAGGAATATTTGACTAAACAAGTCAAAAATTTATTGAAAAGTATATTAATCTTACTCTGACAGGTCGTTCCAATCAGTTGATAGCCCGACGCACACTGCGAGCAAGTGACTCCATCAGTTGAACAAATGGTACAGTTCGTTGTTTGACATTCTATTTTAAATTGAACGATCAAAATATAATTATTAAAATTAAAAATATAAATCAAGAAAGAACTTATTTCAATACAATAAATTTGAGTTTCATCAAGTAAGGATTAGTTACTTTGCGATTTAAAACAGTAACAGAACTACTTTTATATAAATGTTCGGATAATAAATAAATTAAATAGAATTATCAGTAAACAAAATGATTATAATAAAACAAAGTCCTAAATGTAAATGATAATCAAAAGTTTTAAGTCGGTGTTCAATGCTTACGTTTGCATGACTTATCTGCTTGTTGAGTGTATCCAGGACTACAAGTGTCACATGACCCCCCACCACTTGTAGCACATGATCTACAATTTGGTAAACAATCTGAAAAACAAAATCGTCACAAATGAGTTACTTTTTCTTCATATAAAATACGAGTTCTTTCATTATACTATGCCCACAATTATTTTTTAACGTAAAACAAAGCATTTTGTTATACATTGTATGAAATCGTTATCATATGATTCATATCTTGCGTATATTGTCGTTTAAGTTCTAATTTTAAGTTCAGATTTATTGCTTAAAAATCATTCTTCAAAAATAATTATTTATACTTACTGCTACACGTTCCAACTCCAGCTTTATCAGGACCTTGAGTTGTTAAAGTACATCTTTCGCAAACTGTTAGATTTGAACATCGAGAACATCCCGAGTTTGTACTGCACACTGCAAGAGGGTTTAAATCAATTTACATTTATTCAAAAGACAGCACTTCTCAGAAATGATCCAAGATTTAAACTGAAAAAAAATCCTAATAGAATATAGTTAATTTATAACATTCCGAATATGCACTTGTAACAAGTGTATATCACAAGAGAGGCTTCGTTTGTATTATAAATTCTATTTAGCACTATTAAATATATTAATTTTATAATTACTAATTCTTATATCAAACTAGTGTACAGCATATATTCGGTTTCTCTTTGCAAATATTAAGCAAACTAAATAATTGCGAAATTAACTTAAGCCTGCAATCTCAAAAGATGGAGTGTGGTGTGTCTGATCTTAAGTTATATGATTATCTTAATTAAACAGTCATATTTGTGCTCAATTAACACATTTTTGGTATTAAACGTCATAATATCATCATGTGCCAATAGCTCCCAATGGTGGAGGGGGAAGCGGCGGGAAAAGTGCAACCGGCGCATTCTACTTGATACCTGGGGGAGGGTTTTTCTGGTACTTTGTAGAGTTCGGGAGGGGGGGGGGGGTAAAAACGTTACAGGACCAAAAGCGAATGGGGCTACTGTATATTTTATATATTGAATTATATTAAAGCAAAAACGATCAATAACGAATCATTTTGAAATGAAATAAGTCACCAAAATGTTTGATCTGTCGTAAAGCACGACAATGCTATTAGTAGACAATATAGTGCAGTCTTACAATGTTTGAATAATAATAACTTCTCTCTGTAAAGATACATTTACTATAAGCTATAATAGGCACGTTCACGTTGGTTGCACCATTGAATCAATAAAACTGCTAGATAAATATTTTCAAGCGAGATCAAAATGTAGGCCTATCCAACAAAAAACAAGTAATGTTCATTGTTCAGACAGTCAATTTTTGTCCACACATTTATCAACAGTAGCAACATTAGATTTCTACAAAAAGAAAAAATACAATTTTGCGGCATTACTTACATACACACTTTTTAGTACTGTCTAATCCGTACGTCGCTTTGCAAGCGGTGCAGGGAGGACAAGTTGTGATGCAATTTGGATCCGTGGCACATTGTCCTAAATAAATTCAAATAAGCACAATTACAGTATAATGTCTAAAGCATTTTTTTTACTACGTAAATATGATTTTTTTATTTAAAATTGCATTTAAGATAAATTTTCTTTATGATTCCTTTAATATATAATAATACATATTATTATATATTATGTCGTATATTACTATACTGTATATATTTTTTCTTGGCTTATATTGTTGTTGTATCGACACTTTGTGTCAAATAAAAGAAATTTAACCGTGACTCATAATCGTGACCTAATGTCTAGATTATCTCTTTTCTATAATGTTAAAACTAAAAGTTACTCGTTTAATATTAAATTTTGACTGTTACACATCATCGACTAAATGACGCCAATGACGTCGTTGCTGACGTAAGCCACTTGCATGAAGTTGTAGCTAGTTAGCGAAATAGTGCACTTCTTCGAATCGAAATTGAAACAATTTCAAAGTTAAGTTGTTGAGAATAAAATCAAATAAAATTGTTTCTTACCTTCAACTTCTAAAGCACAAAATACTGAAAAGAAAAGAAAAACAACTGTTATCAATTACAGAGAAAGTAGGAAATTACAATTTCTACAACAATTGTAAGAATTGCATACTATATATAAATATTTCCAGAACATTTATAATTTTAACAAAATCTGCATATTTATTAATTTATGTAGGCTTATTATAATTATACAATAGACTATAGTTTATTTCGCGAATTACTTAAATTGAAATCAACTCATTTTTATTTACTAACAGTTTAGAAATTACGTTAGCATGAAATATTTATTTGAAGTTGTGTGATTGTCCTAACTTGGCGTAACGAAATATAATTGAATATATCAAATGTCAATACATTATAACTCGTCGTTAAAAGATAATAATAATCTTTGAGAATTGATATTAATCTTGGTTTATGAAAAAGTTTAATCGTCTATTATGTCTATAATAGAGATCATGCTTTTGGTCGATTATTTTAGATTCGTTTGTTTTTTTGTTGCTTAACGGCACGGCAGCATAAAAAGGCCATTTATTCAGCTTACATTATAATACTTGCTTCTCACAGTTGAAAGTAGAGGGTAACGTATTAAAATATGTTCAACTGTAAGAAGACTCTGACACGGGATGCACTCTGGGGAAATCTCTCCTTTACGAGGTAGCTATGTGTCAGATGAGTGTGGCCTATTCAGGCTCTGTGGATAACAACCTCATCTCTTTGCTTTAAGATACGCTTCAACACAGTATCGTCAAGAGTTTCTCTTATGTTACAAAGTTTATTAAAACAACTGCATTCCAGGACGTTTTGCTATTTTGCCTTTAGGAATGAGCATATTTTTGGTTTTAGATCTGATGATGGTATTTTGACATCAGAAAGTGTGAGCTTCCTAGGGCTTCCCTAGCAGCAGCATCTGCTCTTTCATTGCCATCTATACCAAAATGGCTTGGAACCCAAAAAATAAAATTGATTTGTTATTAGAAATGATGTGGTACTTTTCAAGTACATTTAAAACAATAGGGTTGTCAAATGTATTATTATGGATGGCTTGAATGTTAGGGAATCGGAGAAAATTATAAACTTATCGTAGCTCGAATTTTTAATAAAATTTAAGGCAAGTAATATTGCTTGCAATTTCAGCAGTAAACACTGAAGAATAGCTGGGAAGACGAAATTGCATTACATTATGTCTAAACACTGCAACTTGCTGCTACATTCTCTTCGTCTTTTGATCCATCGGTATAAATACAATGATGATCTGGATATTCATGAAGAATACAATAAAATTCTGATCGAATTATATTTTGATCCAATGATGATTTATTTTCTAAATGTAAACAAAAATCTATTTTAGGCTGATGCACTATCCAAGGTGGCTGAGAAGTTAGATTATTATTGAAGCTACACAATCAACATCCATATCTCCCAGATATGTATGTAGACATTGATTGTATAGCTTGAATATCTTACACTGAGTAATATATTATACCGAGTAATATAGGCTCAAGATGCTAAGTAGGCATAAGATAAATTGATCAAATAATATAGGCTCGATATAATAGGTTAAAATAAAAGATAAAATTAGTATCATAGGATGACAATGTACGATTTACAAAATTGAATCTTCTCGGTCAAGTTGACACAACACAAATAACACATTTATAAGTTCATAATTGAAAAATTAATAGTCCCTTTCAGTAAGAAATAAATTAAAGAATTTACTATTAACAAATCAGTCTGTATTAATTACGTTGCATCATGAAATTTTATTTATATTTCATAATTTAAAATAAAATAATATACCGGCTTAATTATCAAGACAAAAATAGTTATGCTTTGATTTACAGCATAAACATTTGCCGTATTTACAGCATTTAGCTTAATTTTAATTTAATTTTCCTGTTAATTAAAGAAGCTCACCCGTTACGCCTAGTACGACGACTAGAAGTCGAAGCAACGTGCCATTCGTATCCAGATGAGAAACTTTTGTTAGCATCTTGTTTCTACAAGTGAAGAAAAAACAACATTACACGAACGCTTTAAAAATGCATGACTACAACATTTAGACGAATGCGAAGACGACAACTCTATAGATGTTTAAAACGAAAATCAGTCGAGAGAAAATTGATGGAATATTGTTGCTTTAATCTCACGTATTAGTGCGATACAATATACGTTACCATGCTATTATACCCGTAGGGCTATTATAACGATAAATTCAGAAATAATTATCAAACGCGTGTCGGTTAAAATTAATGGATGTGTTTAAAAACTGACTTTTTCTGACTCTTTTGGAATTTCGTGAGCCTATTAAATTTTAAAATTGGTGGAGAAATAATTGTTGGATTTATTGCATTAGATTCATTTGCACAAAACAAATAAGAAGTGTAGTTTATCGAAAATTTTATTTGAACAGTTTTTTAACTTTTTCCTGCCTGCTGTGTACGCGTAAAACAATCGTGAAAAAGGCAAGTTTATGCATAGATAATGATTTACATTTGCACTTACATTTGGGTATACTTTTTATTTTTATATGTACAAAAAATCGAGATTTATTTATAAGAAAATAATGCATTGATACATGCATTGATACAATGCACAAATAATGCAGAGCGCCCGATATTTTCGAGTTGCGGGTCAAGCGCCCGACAGAGCGCCCGACACAGCTCTCGACAGAGCGCCCGACAGAGCGCCCGACAGAGCGCCTTGTGTGAACCGTGTGTTACAAAACAGATATATCGGCGACCACGTGAATTTTTTTTTTTCAACTGATGCTATTTGCATTTGAAACCTTCACTCTTTTAATTAATTGCAATAAACGTTAAACGAATATTATTGTAACAATTAATCAATAAAATTAAGTAAATTAATGAACCTAATTTCTGTATACGGATTTACAACATTCAAGGAAAAAATAAAGAGTCACATAAGAATTAACCTAAGGACGATTACCCAAACATAAATCTGACGACTGTTATGTTTGTTAAGTTACTTTTATGTTAATGGGAACCGGGGGAGAAAAGTAACCATATAAGTTTGATGATTTTTAATCACTCTTAGTCTATTGCATAAAATTGAATTTAACAAATATCGAAGAATATTAAAAGCAGAAATAACAATTTCAACCATCATTTTCTCTTTCGTAACTTCTTGCATCTTATTGGTAGCTATTTGAAAACGATCGAAGTTTTAATATCATTCATAAAAAGATTCAAACTAAATAAATTTTGATTAAAAAATCTATAAAAAAGTTCAATAAGCATTAATAGTTTTTGCATAAATACCATTGGTTATAAGATTATATCGAGTACATGTAAACGTCGTATAAGCTCATGTTAAGACAACATTTTTTATAATTATAAATACTGGATACTATTAACCGCTCCCAAGCCTCGGTGAACCTAAAGTGGCCGCAGAGCTATTACGTATAGGCCCTACATGATTATGTCCCATATACCGCATGATAAACGTGAAATGATATTTAATCGTGGGTAATGTTTTATAACATTTTCACAGAGTAAATCTTGCATGTCAAACAAGAACGAATTTATTTAATATACAGTAAAGATATCGGCTTAATTTTACCATGAAAATCGCATAGTAATAATAGTAGGCTATCAGCTACAAATGGGCGTATCGATAAATTTCTTGCAAGTTATTAATACAATACGCTTCTTAAAAAAGTTAGTTGTATAATTATTACGATTACATTTTGTTGTAGCTTAATGATATAACTGAAACTTTTTATAATTGTGATTTACGATAACTGCTGTTTTGTCACTGCAAAAGTCTATTGTATAATCATGCTTAACTTCAAGCGCATAAAATGTATAAAACATTGGTCATATTCAGTAACATATAGATAAAATTATTAATTACACTGCACATTTAAATACGAGTTAATAATAATTAATGAAAATAAAAGTATCTTAGGTTCAGATGCTGCATGCAAAATAATTTTTTTAAGACGTTACAGTAACCATAAGATTGTAACCGTAAGAAGATTCTAGGATAGGAATGTGAAATATCTATAAGATGAAACTATAAGATAAATAACTGCTTTACTAGAAATTATCGCAGGCCATATTGATATCTCAACATATTCTTTCAAAAATAACAAAACTTCTGCAGAAATTTTGGCCATTATGACAAGTCTGGCTGATCTTAATCAATAATTAACCCGGAATTAAATATACAAATTATTCAAAGGAAAAAAATCACATTAAAATATGAGTGTAGGTTGAAAGTACACAATTTTCTGAATAGCGACGTTCTTAAATTGTATTATCGTACTATAATTCGTAAGTAGACTACAAAATTGCAGATGAGCATAGAAGTATGATATTTGTAATTTAGACATCTGCTCCATTCATTATTAATACTATATTTAATTTGTCAATCTTCGTTTTGTGAGGTATTTTATATAATGTAGGCTATCGTTTCTGAATCTTAATAGCGATAAAAGCTTAATTACGACTATAATAATAGTTCATATATACTTAGAATATATGAAATAAAATTCAGGAACTTAGTAAAAATTCTAACAAGAATTTATCACTATTTGAGCTGCTTAATTAATTAATTAATTGCCACTGGTATATATGTTTAGAATGAATTATAAATATGTAAGCTGGCGATATAAGCATATAGCATCGTATGTCAGTTACTGCATAAATAGATCAGCAAATATATTACAAGAACCTTTTCCCTTTAAATTTAGTGAAATATTATTATTATTGTGCAGAATCTTGTAACCGATAAAAGAAGGTGGCTGTTATAAATAAATATATTACAAATAAAGACAATTCTCAACTATTACAAATATAGTATTTTATTTATTTATTTCAAACTTATCTATAAGTCTGAAAAAGAAATAGTTGATTTATTAGATCAACATTAAAAAAGCTTACTTTGGTCACTTGACTATAGTTTTCGAATTATGCTATTGTTAACCTTAGGTTATCCTTATCGACGGTTAGCAGGTATCCAATCGTAAATAAACCTAATTTTTGATAGCAAGACGACCTTTTTGTTTCTTTGATTTATCTGCGAATACAGCCTCGTTACAATTAGACCCTACTGAGGTTAAGTCATCACGTATCGCTGAACGCTGTGAACATCGTAAGTCTATCTCGGCTGTGCCGCGCGTTATGCGGGATCATTTTTTGTAAGAAAGGTGTGCCGTAAATTTAGTTGCGCTTCGCCGCCCCGCTAGGCAACAAAACTCATATAGTCAAAAGGCAGAATATAATGCAGTAGGGTGTAAGACAACCTTACTGCTGAATAGTCGTTTGATTTTGCGAGAAGTTGAGACCGTGTTATGTATAGGCCTACAATGCAGAAATCTTTGCTTTGAATAATTGTTATATTAATCGTAGTGCTAGTTCTTATTATCTATGTATGGTTTATAGAATCTCTAAAAATAGGTGACGGTAAAAAGTGCACTTGAATTTATGTTCGACTTCGCGAAGTTTTACGTTATTTTAAATATAACGTTTTTAAGATATATCCGCTGATATTTAAAGTTTAATAAAGTAATCTAACTGCAAAGTTACAGTGGAGGGAGTGCAGAGATTTATATGACAAGAATGGGGTGAAGATGAAACATTTGAATATATTTAAATATTAAAGAAATCATGATAAATGATGGTGTTAAAGTGAATTGAATAATGTTATGAATGATGAATAATAAAGATCTTTAAACGGGAAACCGACCATATTGCATCAACCGACCATAAGCTGCCTCAGGCAATGTTGCCTAATTATCATCTATCCAGAGTTCAAAAATGCAATGATAACCTATAGAAAGGTCGCAACTAATGTTTTTTGGAGGAAACCCCCTTTCTTAAAAACTCCCCGTTGTGAATTCAGAGCCAATGGCAGATCAATTTTTGCGTTATATATATTTATAATGCTCTTCAATAAATAGTAGGCCAAATTCAATAACTTTATATATAAAACGTATTCAAATTTTAGGTGGGGCTAATAATTTGCCATTTTTCTATCGTTTCTAAAAACTCATACGTTTAATTATCAACTCTTTTGTAAACCCGCGCATAAAATTCAACCCTCTCCTGACCTTTAATGCATTCAAATATTTTCTGGGTGGATATATAAACTCGAGCTAAACTCGGTCAAACTTAATAACTGTGTAACAAATTATAATCCCAAGCTTCAAAACATTGATTTCATGCTGCGGCATCATATAAAAAGCAAATCCATTCAATGCTTCTGAGCGTTTCGGAGAGAAATAATTTACATTCTATCATTGTTATTATGATGCAGACCAAACCTAAACAACTGTGACAATGGCTCTCTGTTCTGTTGCATCCTTGGCTTCCTTTTCGTTTGTTGTGCTGAAAAAGAATTCGATTAATGAAAGAATACCTCGATCTAAATAAGGCGTTTTACTCGCTGCTTCTTTTCGTTGATTTTCTCGCGTAGTTTAGTGGTCGGGCAATTTTTTTTGGTTTTATGTCTGAATTGTAACAATAAAACAATTCCTTACGGTAATTTTTCTTTATAATCTAACGCTAAAATTATTTTTCCGGACAAAATATGATTATATCTCATGAGATATACAGCGAAACATTTTAAACAACTTATATTCTTATAATTTCATTTTAAAACATGAAATGAGAACAAAATTTAAAAAAATAAAAGTAAATAATATAAAGAAATAATCGCGCCCCCCAGTCCCACCCCTTCCCCATTTCAGCTAAATTTAAAAAGTGTTTCTGGATTCGCAAAAAAAATATCAAACATCTATCGTTATTATTAGTTGAACTTTCTGTTTTTGATTCATTCTAAAATATTTAATTAATAATTAACAATTACACTCAAAAGTTGTGAAGATAGCAATTGCTAAACTCTAATTGATGCTTTATAATAGAAAATGCAATACTGACTTCATCAGGACAAAACCCTAGCCTACATATAGCATCTGATACAACGGACTGAATGAATGTATTTAGAAAAAGACTTAAAAGTATCGTTAAAAGTAATTAAAAGTTTATCGAGCTTTAACGTCTCTTGATTTCACCTAGCCTTATCTTTATTTACACTGAGTAAAACCATACGAATATTTTCGCTTAGTATTATTGTATACTTGGTTTTTCCTTTTTGCATTCAACTGAGGACGAGATTCTTATTCTACTGTATGTGGAAAGTCATTTATTGTGTTATTTGACCTGTTAGCTACGTACCCTATATACAACTCGACCACACCTCTCGATGTAATGTTCACAGAGCATGACATTTCATTTGTGAATACACACTGTTATACAGAGTTAGCCGCCTATTTTTTTGTTTCTATTTCTCGTTATCTCCGTTAAATGTAGCCTAAAATATATTAAATATAGTAAAGTACGTAAATTAAATGCCATTGTCTAAAATTATATAAAATCTGAGGCATGCCATCCAGAGCGTAATAACGCGTTTATTATTATAAAAAATCTTTTCAGGTAGTCATATTACTGAGAAGCTTTCTAATAAAGCTTGTTGAATATCTCTAACCTCACAGCATGCATAATATAATCTAATTTCGCACGAAATAACTAAAAGCTTTCAATTAAATTACTAGCGGATACAACGAAATATTGAGAGAAAATATAAGAATTAATAATATTAAAATTACGTTCATTTAATTTAAAAATGTAACATTCGTGATGATAATTCTGAACAAGGGCATGAAATGTATTTTGAACATGAATCGATCGCATCATCTTATAACCCTATTATTACCAAACTGTCAAAAAGTTCTTTAGCTTGGCTGTGTTCCAGCTAAAGTACAACACAATAGGCTCGCCAGCAAGCTTTTGTGTCTTTATCCTTTATGAATGTTGACACTGTGTTATTTCTATTGAGAAACTGGCTTTTTAAGTTAAGCTGTCTGACAATGAATTATGAATTATACAGGCCGCTATCAAGAATTAGGCTGATCTTGTTGGGCGTTGTAGTAAGTAACTTACATGATTCGCTCTAATGCTCGTTTCAGCACAAATCAACACAGCTAATTCACACAACGCCTCAGAGATACTTAAATATTTTCTTAATAAAAATTTCATCTATATAGCAGATACAAGAAATCGTCAGATTGAATTATTGCTCAATTATAATATGAATCACAAGATAGATTTCCATTTTATAATGTGTCATGAAACATTATGACACACGGAAAGTAAAAAATGAAGAAAAAGAGAAATGATATAAAAACATAAGAGAATTTTGATTTCATTCAAAGTTTCTTTCTTTCTTGATGATTTCATGAAAGAAATAATGAACTCCGTGCATCATAACCGCAAGAGGTATATTTTGCTACTATCATTTAATGTTTTCTTTCAATTGTTTTGATGATAAATAATTTCTATTTTAACTTATATTTGTTAATTTATGAGATGAAAAGTTTATAAATCGTAGTTAATTTTAAGTATTTTTTGAAATATTGAAGTTTTCGAGAAAAATCAACAGTAAAATAAAAATTGTTAACTTTAACTTGAAAAACAAGAAAAATTGCACAAAAATGTATTTCAAAAGCATGCAATCAAATGAAGACAAATGTTAAATATATAATATTTAAAACTAAAAGTCGCACTATTATATTACAAAAGAGAAATTATCGACAGATTTGCAAATAATCACTAGGTTAGGGTTATCATTTCACATTTTGTCCGTTTGTATATTGGGCTTTAAAAATCAGTTTCGTGTCAAATGTAAATAATGACTTATCATACACAACCCTGCATATTCACTAAGCTTTCAATATCCGCTGTAAATATGGGGACACTGAGCTTAACGCCTAATTTATTTGATGCTCAAGCTCGCTAGAATTAAAACAAGATTTACAGCAACCCTTATCCGTTGTCGTATATGACAACGTATTAACGCGTTTTTAAGTCTTGCTTGGGTACGCATGCGTGAAAAATGACCTTACTAACACTTCTACAAACATCATGATCCCGTATGTATTGCGGAGCCGACAAGGCACGAACAGTATGTAACTTACGTGCGGTTACAATAATGATGACTACAACACATGAGGTTATGCAAACGGTTCGCTTGGGAGGATAATTCAAATTCTATGTTGATCTGGATGATAATAAGGAACACACTGTTTACAAAAATACTCGTAGATTTCTAAATCGCAAATCCGAGACCGTTATTCTTTGTTATAAATATTTGTACTAGTTGCATCGGAATGTCTCAGTATGATGGTTATTGCAAAGAAGCTGTTTGCTTGTTTACATAGAGTAATTGCTATTTTTAATTTAAAAACAGGTGTCTAGTAATACAAGAGTTATTGAACCATGATTTAAACACATCATTTGTTGACTTCATTTGACTGTTTCGATAATACCATTTGTAACATCTCTCCTCTTTACATTGTTACAAACACCATTCTGGTCCATTCGCCTCGTAGCATTCAATTTCAAGGGGAATATTGTCAAACGGACTTAATGCTTAAAAATAAATCTTTAATAGGGAAAATATATTCTACAAACAGTGCAGCTTTTTTTCAAACTTTTAACCAGAAGAATAATTTACAATTTCTGGCACGTGTCGATGAAGTCAAAGTTACAATGGTTGCGTATAATAGACATAAATATTAGTATAGTAAAGCATTAACTATTTAATTGCATTATATATCGTTATGTTCGGTCACACAATAAATCTTTTAATGTTGGGTTGTTGGTGAAACGAATGATATATTATATTATGCGAAATATGATAGTTCAACGGCTAGGCATATTTTAGTAGTTAGATTTCGTATCATATAGCATAATTATGACTTACTGCGTACTAAAAAGCATACTAAGTTATTTCATAGTATTGTGAAATTAATATAAAAAAAGTTCCCAAAGGATGCCCAGTAAGCCCTAGTATTAGAAAACATTTTACATTTGACCTGAGTTAAATATAAGAAGTTCAACTACAGGATAACTCGCGATTTATTAGTTTACCATCAATGCGGAATTAATAAGATTAAATATACGCAGTATAATAATAACATTAAATGTTAGATATTTAAAATCTTGTGCACATTTTTACTTAAATTTAAAAATCTCTTAAGATACAGTAAATTTGAGCATGCGCAATATTATGCCTCTATAAAACAATGAACAAGCTGCATAACTACTGCAGGCCTAACGTTATAGAATTCTCAAAATAATGCTAGAGATACACAAAATATCAACTAAATTCTAACTACACAAGCTGTCGAATAATAGAATAATATTGGAAAATTTCATAAATTCAATTTAGTTTGGAGATTAAAATTTTTCTAACGTATCTGTGGATCTTTAGTTTTATAGATAATTGTTAATTGATGATATCGCGTTCCAATTTTGATGAATAGTCAGATACCATTTCTGAAACAAAAATAGAAAGTATAAAAATTCAATATATAAAAACAATTCAGTTTACATATATGGAACATTGAAGCTAGTAACCTTACCACGGAAGTTAATAATTAAATTAATTTAAAAGCGGTCAACAATTATATACTTCGTCCATATAAACATGCATACACTTACTCTGCGTGTGCTTTGACATGAACAAAATACATTAGATTTAATATCCATTATTTGGTGCTCTTTGCATAGGCGCCATCTTTGGTGGCGAATTATAAGCATTAGGAGGAGGCTAAAACAGTTCCAAAATAATTGTTTCTTAAATTAAATCTTCCCATTAATAGCAATTATAAAAATTAATCGAAGTAATTAAAAGTTCTGTATAAAAATAGAATTTATCTACAACTAAATTATAGTCAATTTCACTGATTATTCAAAACTATGAAATAATATATGCAATACAAATATCTCTTCTTCCCATAGACAAATATTTTTAAAATAAAATTGAAGCTACAAACTAAACATAAAATTGTATGCAACTACTGATGATTAATCTAGAATTTCCTTAATCAATAGAGATGTCATTGTAATCAGCCTAAATCTAAACACTTATTAAGTTTACACAATAATACTGGTATGTTATTTGTACTTAGTTCCTGTAATTTCTAATTCTGAAAATCATCTGTTATTTGCTTACCCACATCGTGCGACCAGCTAGCGGGCTCACAGACGGAGCAGCTGCCGCAGCGGGAGAGCTGCTTGGTCCAAGGAGACACCACAGCAAAAGGCCAAGAATAAGCAGACCTGCTATTCCCAGTACAATAGGAAGTATGATTGTAACAAATGATGTAGGAGCTGAAATTAAAGAGTTTATATTCATGATTTACAGTTTATACTAATGTTCTAAAGTGTGTCTATTATGTGAAGAAAGATTGACATTAAGATTATAAAAAATATAAATCAACAAACACTATCAAATTTTACCAGTATTTTAACTTGAATCTGCCAGTGAGTTTTTTACCACTGAAACTGTTGCATGCCTTTCTATTACTCTTCATAATGAACAGTTACAATTTCAACAAATCTCTGTTACCAGAAACTATTAAGCGAATTATTTTTACAGCAAAATTCTATTCATAATAATTTTTCACGTTCACTTTATAGCTCCTCATTTGATCAACGCTGCTATAGCTTCATATGAGCAAATAATAGAATTTATTACCTGGCCATATAAAATGTGAATTTGCTTTGCAAAATTTAAAACACTAGCTAAGGAATATTTAATTGTTCAAAACGTTAATATGCTTTCCTTATTCATTTTCTTTATATTTATTTCCATATTTCATTCAAATTATTCTTCTATAATCTTTTTTTTATATATTCAACTAGAACATATTAAATCTCGCTATGCAACGGTTTCAACAGTAAAAAGCCACTAGCTAGAGAACCCTCGGCTACACAAGTAGCCTTGTTTTTTCAGTAATTTATTATGACTGTGCTTATATTAATTGTATATTGTGATTTGACATATTGAATAAATTCTCATTGTCTCTCCCTAATTAACGAACACTTTACCAAATATAAAAATAATCACACTCCATACCCTTAGTAGTTGTAGGTAAAGTTCCTTGAGGAGTAGCTGATGAGCTTTTCGTGGTACTTGAAACAGTGCTTGCTGTTACGGTTGTGGCAGATGTTCCAGTTTGTGTTGTCGTTTGTCCGGTTACGGTTGTCCCAGTGGTAGCTGATCCAGTGATTGCTGTGGTTACTGAGGTTTCAGGCGATAAAGTGGTAGTGACAAGTGTTGTGGTTAAAGTCGTAGTGGTTGCAGGCAAGGTTGTTGCAGGAATAGTTGTAGTTACTGCAGAGGTTGAAGGTAATATTGTAGTTGTTGTTATAGCTATTTGAATAAATAATTTGAACAACATTTCTTAGAGTTAAATAAAACAATTAATACTCTCAAAAACTAGAAAGCAGTGACAGTTTTAGAATATAAATTTCAATTAAATATATATATATATTAAAGCTTGCTAAATTAAATTTGATTGAAAAGAGGTGAAGATCCTTTTTTGCCACTATAGAAGTTACATGAAAGATATTTTAGAGAAATATTTCACTTCATGTAAAAAGTTAAAAAAAAAATTTCTAACCGATACACCAGACGTCTCCAACTTGCGTTGCTGTAGCACTACGTTGATACCCCGTCGAACATGTGTCACATTTTCCAGAGCCTAGATTGTTGCAGTTATCGCAATTGGCAGCACAGTCTAGATTATTGATGTTACACAAGTCAGATATATTTTTTATGTGGTTATCCTTGTAGTATTTCATTTATATTATGCTCAAATACAAATACATCTAAATTTGTCACTGTATTATCTACTATAATTGCTATAATTATTTTCTTGAAATTAAATTAAGTTTATTGATTATGTTATTCTATTAAATTTCATATGCTCATAGTATTACTGGTTACTGAATATAAAAAAATATAAATTTATAATGAATAGATGCAAATATAATCAAACATCAGCTCTTAAAATCACACTGTAGCAATTTTTGTAAAATTTCCTTGCTCTGTACAAAATAATAACTTGTTTCAAAACTTACTTCCGCAAGATTGTCCATTTGCTGAACCCTGTCCACTACTGCACAGATCACATTTGCCTGCACCAGACTTACTACAATCCTGACAGTTTCCTGAACATGCTGTAAAATGCAACAAATTTAAAATGGTGTTAAGTTAACTCGCCTGCTGGGATCTCGCCTACTGGGAATAATTTAATATACTTACTAAAAATAGGTATAATCGCAATTTATAATAAATATTAGTCAAATTGTAACTAATCTCATTAATTTCTCTAATCTAGAGTAAAAGACAAACAAAAAGTGCAAAACAATAATACATAATTAATAGAATAACTTTAAAATAGTAGGACGCACATTGTTTGATACCTATAAAGAAAACTGGGAATATTTTACAGAAAATGTAAAATAGTCCTGCTACAAATAGGCTAAATTACCTGCACATGATGTATCATTAAATGTTGGTCCCATTGGATTAGACTGTTGTGAACTGCAAGTAGTGCAAGTTGTATTTGTACATGCTGCACAATTTGCTCCACAAGCTAAAACAATACAAAATATTTGTTACAATGATCAAAAATACTAACAATTAAACGAAAACTATCATTGTTTGTCAATGAGTTTGACGGTATACGATGATGATGTAATAAGTAACTTGGAATTATAGGTTTTATTTGCCTTCAGATATAGGCCTACTTTATTAAACATTCATTCATAATATCTCCACTGTAATTATATTTGTCAGTTGAACTTCAACACAATAAATGATAAAGTCAATAAATAACAATTAATGTTTTGAGCCGACAAGACTATAGTTAAAAAAAACGTCTATAATTATAAAAAAATCAATGAATATAAAATCAAAATTTATATATTATGGTAAAGCTCAGTATTATAGAAAGTATTAAGTAAGATGTACATACGCACGCATTGTGCACCATTCCAGGTTTGGGCCGATGCACAAGAATCACAGACATCTGCATTAGAGCTGCAGTTTAAACAGGAAGTTATCGTTGTACATAACGCGCCTATAAGACACGTTAATAAAAGATTAATAATAAGAATATAAGATTGGTAATTTGTTCGCGTATCCGTCAGGAGAGATTAGAATTTAATTAAAATATAGTATACAATTAGTATACAAATTATACTGTTATTACTTTAGTTTTTGTAATTAATTTTTGATAATAATTGATGTTATCACTGTTTCAATAATTGGGATATAAGCTAACAGAGTTGTTATTTCTTAGATTTTGATCCCATGTTATTTCGATTTAATACAGTCTTATGACATATAATGACTATGCAAAATTGGATATTTTTAATATCAAAATTTAATATAGATCTGTGGATAAACATAAATTACTGCTGAAAAACTATTCATAAGATGAAAATGATCAGAAAATTTATATACAATACTTACTTACCTTGCGCACATTGAGCTTGGAAATCTGCAAAAGTAGCAATTAAAGAGACGCTTCAGATAACATATTACATTGTTTAAATTAAAAGATGTTAAATGTTTTAAGCGACACGGTATTTTCGAGATTCCACAATATAATAACGAAGTATATAATACTGTATATTAATGATGTATAACATTGTATATACAGTTACATTATATTTGTATGCACAGTAACAGTTCTAGTTTTAAACTTGAACAGTAGACCTACTTTCAACCCTTATAATTTCTAACAGATTTTGTTTCAAATAAAATTTCACTGATCGTGCTTATATTCTAGTTGAGGCATTAGTAAATCTTAATTATTTTAGTGCTAGAATAGCATCCATTTCTATATCAGATTCTAACTTTTACCAATACAGTAAAAGTTTGAAAATAGCAGTAGCCTAAGCTAGATGAGAGAGTAGGCCTAGGTCTACTATTTTATTAATTTATCATAGAATTAACAAACAGTCGACTAGGCTTATATTATAGGTACAATCATTAGAAAAAGTCGTTTTAAAAGGTGTGTTTGCAGATACTCTAGTAACTGATCATAATTTAAGAATGATAAATTAATTAATTATTTAAAAAACATTTCTACAAATATCAATTAATGATCTTTCCGATGTTTTTATTCAGATTTGTTTAATTTAATTTTTTAAGGCTAAAGAAATTTAAAATAGAATAAAACAGATGATGCATTTAACTATATCGTGGCAAAGACATAACTGTTCCAATTTTTAAAATCTCTACGATAAAATAGCAAATTACTTCGCAAACTGAACAAATCTAAATGAAACCTCGTTGAACGGCAATATTCATAAAAGAATTAAACATAAGCTTAAGAAATATAACATTGACTTACTCGTGATGCAAATTACGACGAGAACTGACCAACAGAAACCGTTCCACAGTTGCATTCTGATACAAAAATCTTCAAATAATAATATTATCAACAGATGATCATAGGGTTAATGTTGATGCTAATATTGAATCTGTCTTCTATACAGTATAAATTACATTAATTAAATTTAAAATTGATATTAAAGTTTATATTTTCAATATTACAATATATTATATCGATTACATTAATTAATTAAAATTTTAATAGGACTATGAATTAGATAATGCATTTAATATAATCTAATCCATTTGATATAATCTAATTATTTTCAAAATATGTAAGCAGATTAAGTAAATCATATTTTCATATTTTCAACTTTGTGTAAATAATTCTTATAAATGGAAACATTTTCTTCCTTAGCATTGATTCAAGTTATTATTACGCTTAAACAAAAATAATATGATAGACATATATTTTAATAATTAATGTTAAATTATATCATTAAAGGCCTCTCTAATTGCATGTTAAGATTCAAGATAAAGTACAAATCTTAAATACTTTGCTAAAGTGTTTTGTGGTAATCATACTGAGACTATAATATTATCGTGCAACTACAGCATATGTTATACTCGAGGGGTAGCGACACTAATTTAATTTTTATTCAATTAAAATGATGAACTTTATACCTATGTATTATATTTTCTTAATATCTTTAACCTTAGGTTACAAACAAGTATTTGTAAGAAGAAAACGATATACTGGCGTTTTGCTATGTTGAATGAATTCACTATTGTAGTAAGTGTTTAAAAAGCTAGTTTTATGTTACAAAAAAGAAAAATATCGATTATAATTGTTCATCAATGGTGATTCCGTGCTGAGGAGTAGGGCGGGATAGGCAGGAGGGACTTTAAATTAACCCTCGTAAAAAGCATGATGCCGCAGAGTATTTCATATTTAGCTATAAGAATTAGCTTGCATTACCTAAAATAAACGGATCCAAGTCACTCCCAAGCTTAGGCTTGATTTAAAAAAGAAATGTTTTAGACCCGCAACTGTTTGATCCACCTTAAAATTGGGCTAATAACAATCAGAATTTTTTGTAACAGCGGGTTATATAAAATGATTCACATAATTAGTGTAATCCATTGTACGGACAAAGAATTATAAATTGAAATTGATTCTTTGAACAAGGAAAAGAGAAACTAAACTCCTGTGGATTATTTCGAGTTTTGAATTTATTGTTTGTTATAGTTTACTTTTGTGAGAAGATCCGTCTAAAAGGGCGTTTTAGTGCAATCCTTCAGATAATATATATCAAATTATTACTGAAGATAGTATTAGTTTAAACGTTTTAGTTTAAATAATAAATTTTGTATACTGTTATCTATTAGCTTTAAATTGGATAGCAAGTGTAGTCGTTAATAAAGTTTTATTCTTTTATCAAATTATCAGTAAGAGTTAATGGGTAATTAACATATTTTAGAACATATTAAAGAACATATTTGGATTATTCGGAATATATAAAATACGTCATTTCGTGTCATTTCGTATTTCAAGGTTGAAAATGACTATCACACGGATTCACACCAGAATCACAGCAAAGTGTTATTTTAAATTTAACGTGTTAGCATAAAGTGCCTGAATCCAGAGATCATCAATAATTATCTTTCATGGATCGAATGATTGAATTTAACTTTAGATCATATTAAAAAGTAGTATTGATTTCTTTAGGTGATTTTAGGTTAAATTATCAATATTTTAGCGATTAATATTTGACTTGAACGTAGGCTATTTATGAAATTAAATTAATATAAACAAATAATAAATTTTATATAGAATGAACGCTGCTTAGGCTGAATCCTGTACAGGCGGCTCACTATATTTAACTCATTCATTACAATAACATTACAGGACTAATAATTAATTTAAATCGATTTCAACATTTATATTCATAATTATTGTCGTATTCATTATAAAATAGACAGTTATAATATGTACCGACCTATAGGAATGCTAACAAAGATAATACAGGAAAAACGGTTAACTTTCTTATTATTTATATTCAGAATCGCAGACTATTTAACGTTATGCATGACGAGGGGCAAAAGAAATAAAACAACGGGAGATTAACATAGTTACACAATTCTCAAGATAGGACGGAACACCATCATATAATAACCCGATGCTAACCAGTTTTGCAATAAGTTAGTTTTAAGGCAACGCAAAGCTTATCTCACAACTGTATATACTAACTGTAGATCAATTAACTGTAGATCAATAAACTAATATAATATTCGCAAACTCTTAAGTTTTCACAGATCGTCGAGCAGAGTCAGCGATCAGAGAAATCTTTTGAACTATTTAATGCTGTAATAGAAAAATCTATTAATAAAGAGATTTGAATTTTTGTGTGAACGCTAATATAAGTTCAATTTGGAGACTTCAAAAACATATTGTTATAAAATCATAATTATAGAGCCAATAATTACTTAAACAGTCACATTATTTAGTGACACTAAATACAGTGTGTATAACAATAACATTAAATATTAATAATCTTCAGCATATTTTATACTTGAAATTAAAGAATCAATTAATGATACCGAAAAATAGTTCATGCGCAATATTATGCCTCTATAAAACAATCAATGCATAGTTTACATAAACTGCAGTATAACACTTCAATCATATTGATTAAAATTTTATCAATTGCAAAAATGAAAAATTCACTAAAATTCAATATTCCTATAGATTCTTAATTGATAAGTCATAAATTATGCTAGCAGCTAAGTTGTACCATTGCAAAAAATATTGTAAAAACGTACATAATGAGAATATTTAATGATATATAATAAATGTCAAGAATTTTCAACACACTGCTACTAATATTATACTAATATTTCAATACAAAAACTATTATTAAAATATTTCATAAACAGTCACTAATCGATAAAATGAGATGAGTATCGGATCGTATGCCTACGTATGATATAATAGAGTAACACAAAATAATTTTTTTTAACAGTGTAGACCTTACTACACCGTATTGTTAACATTTTAAAATTGTTCAAATCAATAAGGTTACAAAGGTTAAGGTTACGTTTAACGTCTGGATTACCGTATTAACGATGTCGAAGACGTAACTGTCAATTTAAGCCCCTTACTAAAGGGTGCAGCTAGTTAGAGAAATAGTAAGCTCACCGGGATTCGAACCGGGACCTATCGATTTAGAATCCAGCGCTCTAACCACTTCTCTAACGGGCTTTGACCAATGACGGCAACATTAAGTAATTATAATATAATAAAAATCACTAAATAATGCTAAAGGTATACAAAGTATGAACTTATTTCTAGCTACACAAGCTCTCAAATAATAGAATAATATTTCAAAATTTAATAAACAAAATGTAGTATAAGACCAAGAAATTAAAATTTGATTAACATATCTCAGAGTGTGTAATTTAAAAAAATTTAGAAATTGTTTATTGCTGATATTGATTTTCAATTTTGATAAATATACTTTTTAGATACCATTTCTGGAACAAAAATAACAGGTATTATAAAATTCAATATATAACTATAACTGATTTAACATACATAAAATATAAAGGAATATCATGATTTCAGTTTATTTTACTAAACCTATTTAAAAATCTCTGACAACTATTTAAATAGTTTATATTTAGTAAAAATATTTAGATATATGATTATCATAGTTTAAGAGAAAACATTTAAAACATTGATATATTATAATAACTAATAAGTTAATCAGCCAATTAATAATTCGTTAATAATTAATACAGGTTGCAGAGATATCACTTAATATAAAAAAAATTGTGACCTGTATAACGGTATGTAAAACCTCCGAGAAATTTTCTTGTCACACCACAATTTCAAACCTTATCATAGATATTGAAAATTAAATTAATTTCAAAGAAGTCAATAAAAATAATAAACTTATACTAAATATAAAAATAATAAACTTATACATACTTGAATGCGTATGCGATGCACAATATATATTAGATTTGATATCCATTACTTGGTGTTCTTCGCATAGGAGCCATCTTTGGTGGAAAATTAGAAAACTTAGGCGGAAGCTGAAACAGTTCAAACATAATTGCTACTTAAATTTGATGTTGTAGTCAGCTTAAATCTAAACAATTTTTAGTTTATACAATGATGCTTATTGGTTATTTTCTACTTGATCATCTAATTGCTAGTTCAAAATTCACCAATTACTTGCTTACCCATATAGTGCGACCAGCCAGGGGACTCACAGCTGGTGCAGCTATAGCCGAAGAAGCAGCAGGAGTAGCAGAGCAACTTGGTCCACAAATGCACCACAACAAAAGGCCAACAAGGAGCAGACCTGCTATTCCCAGTGCAATAGGAAGTACGATTAAAAGAAGTGATGTAGGAGCTGAAATTAAATCATTTATATTCATTATTACCAGTTTATACTATTATTCTAAAATGTGATCATTACGTAGAGAACAGTGGCGTAACAATCCGATCACAGGCCCCACAGCAAGTTTTTGTACGCAGGCCCAATCGAATTTCGGGACTCCCAAAAAATACCAACATAAAACCAGTTTCAACAATGACCTTTTTTTTCAGTCATTACTCTTTTACAATATTACCATTCTAATTGTAACTAATAGCCTGATAAATAATTGCTCACTGAAATTTTTTTATTTTGAGTCGGGCCCGGGCCCCCCTACACGCCCGGGCCCCGCAGCATTCCTGTAGCTGCTACCACGGTAATTACGCTACTGGTAGAGAAAGATTATGATTAGATTATTTTGATACACTTAAGATAAGATTTAAACATATAAATTGGACAAGAAAATCTAATTGTTTTGATTAATTAAACCTAATGCAAGAAAACTGTATGTAAATACAACAATAATAAAATTTCACACCCTTAGTCGTTGTAGATGAAGTTCCTTGTCCTTGAGTATTAAGTGAAGAACTATTGAAAGTACTTCCTCCTGAACTTAAACTTGACACTAGAGCAGATAGTGTTGTCCCAGTACCCGATGATGCTGACATGTTTGCAGTTGTCATACTTACTCCGGATGTTGTTATTGCTGTATTACTCGAAAGAGATTGCGTTACAGTACCAGTAACGGTAACGGTACCAGTGCTTGCTGTTCCGGTTGTGGCCGAGGCTCCAATTTGTGTTGTCGATTGTCCGGTTATGACTGTTCCAGTGGTTGCTGATCCTGCATATAGTGTTGTTGAGAAAGTTGCAGACGGTTGACTTGTAGCTGTTGCTGGTGAACCAGTTATTGTACCAGTTGTTGCTGTACCAGTTGCTGTTGTACCAGTTGCTGTTGTACCAGTTGCTGTTGTACCAGTTGCTGGTGAACCAGTTGCTGGTGAACCAGTTGCTGGTGAACCAGTTGTTGCACTTGACACGCTTACAGTGTTGGAAGAAGTAGCAGTTGCTGCTGAGTTAGCTGAAGTTACAGTATTAACTAAAGTTGAGGCGCTTGCGCTAGCAGATGATGATACTAAGGTTGTTGGTGATAAAGTTGTAGTGACAGTTGTTGTAGGTGGACTAGTCTGTAGCGTTGTGGTTAAACTTGTGGTAGTTGTGGTCAAGGTTGTTGCAGGGATAGTTGTAATTATTGCAGAGGTTGAAGGTACTACTGTACTTGTATCAGTTGTAGCTATTTGTTGAAATAATATGAACAACATTTCTTAAAGTAAGATTAGATAATTGAAACACTGTCTAATAAAAACTTAAAGCTATTATTAAAACAGATATAGATTAAGTATTTAATTCAATATAAATATTCCTGTCTTCTAAGAAGTAGCAACTCATTATTAGCAATGCAAAAATTATGTGAAAGATATCTAAGAGAGCGAGATAAATGGTTTACATTTGCGCATTTTCTTCAATATTTAATCAAATATTTCACTTTGCAGAAAAAGTTTAAAAACTACGTCTAACCGATGCACCAGACGTCTCCAACTTGCGTTGCGGAAGCACTAGGTTGATATCCTGTCAAACATCTGTCACATTTGCCAGCGCCTAGATTGTCGCAGTTGTCGCAATTGTCAGCACATTCTATAGCATTATCAAAGTTATTGCTGAAATAGATTTTTAATAGATAGTTGTTTTAAATAATTATAAGATATAAGCGTTTTGAATAATTGAATGCATGTGTACAAAGCATCATAGAAAAAGTTCCTTATGGTTACAAGTAACAGTTCAGTTTTTCCTTGTTATATACATTTTCACTGTAGCAAGAAATTTGATTTTTCACTTATTGAGGACATGCAAGTCGTATATTCATTTTCTTTTTCATGTGGATCTTTGTTGTATTTTATTTATATTGTGCTCCATTATAGGTGAGATTAAATCTGAATTTGTATACCTATCCAATTCTATAATTATTAGAATTATAATATCAAACTGAATCAATATATTTACAAATCTTTTGAATGAAAAAAACAAATACAATACAAAATCAGCTCTCAAACTCATACTGTAACAAATTGCAAAATGTCCTAATTCCATATGAAATAAGAATAATTTTTTAAGTTCTCACTTCCGCAAGATTGTCCATTTGCAGGACCCTGTCCACTGTTGCACAGGTCACATTTGCCTGCACCAGACTTCCTGCAATCCTGACAGTTTCCTGAGCATCCTGTGGAATTTAAAAAAATTCAAATAATTTACTGATCATAGTTACAATTGTTGTAATTAATTTTTCCTTCAAGAAGTATCATTAATACAAGACAATAATAGAATAAATAAGGTAAATAAAGCTTCATGTATAATGAAGTTTCATAAATATTACAATATCCCTTTATATATAGTATTAACAATAGTAAAATCTAGTAACCAAATAAAATAATTTAAAAGTGTCAGAATATATCAAACTGTTTACATTGTAGTTTAAGATGTAACAATTTTATAATTTAGTATCGTAGGTCCAGAAGCTGTACACATGTGCAAATTGCTCTGATTAATTAACATAAAGCTTATTAATTTAAGCAAATTATTTAAATAGGAATACTTACTCAAAATAGGTATAATCACAATTTGTAATAAAATTGTAACTAATCTCAATAATCTCTCTAATCTAAACTGAAAGACAAATACTGAGAGCAAAAACGAATTGAAACGTGAAGAAAATAAATAGTAAATAATTAAAAGAATATCCTGAAATGGTAATATGATGCAAAATGGCTGACACATATATAAATATATGAGAAATTTTGCAGAAAATAGAAAATAGGCCTCATAGAAATAGGCTTAATTACCGGCGCATGATGTACCATTAAATGTAGGTCCCATTGGATTAGACTGCTGCTGATTGCAAGTAGTGCAAGTTGTATTTGTACATTCTGCACAATTTGTTCCACAAGCTGAAACAAAATATTCATTATAATGAATAAAATACTAACATTTATATCAAGACCATTATTTATTTAGTAGTTTGACAGTAAACGATGATGATATAGGGCCTACTATAAGTTAATTAAAACTATCATTTCTATTCGCATTCATTGCTATAAGATATACTTTATTGAACATTAATTCACAATGTCTCCAAAGTGCTCATTTTAGTTTAACTGCAACACAATGAGAAATTACTCATTGAAATGGAAAAGTCATTAAGGAACAAAAAGTCAGTAAGGAACAATAATTCAAGTCAGTAAGGAATTAAAGTCAATAAGGAACAATAATTAATGTTTATAATTAGTTAATAGTTTAAAAAACATACTTTATGTTTATTAAGTTAAAAACAATAAAAAAAATCTAAAATCTAAAAATTCTGTAGCCTATAGGGCTAAGAATTAAAGATTCTCATTATATAAATTATTAACTAAGGTGTACATACGAACGCATTGTGAGCCATTCCAGGTTTTGGCCGTTGTACAAGAATCACAGTAAGCTGGATTAGAGCTGCAGTTTAAACAGGAAGTTATCGTTGCATCACATGTCGCGCCTAAGACATATTAATTAATGAATCGTTGACCATTAATGCACACTGTATAATATGTGTAGGCTTAGCCTATATATTATTATAGACTACATAATGCAAAATGTCTTGTATTGTTATTTCTGTTTGTTAAATTAAATTTTGTGACTACTATTTTTTAATAATACTTAATATTATAATTAATGAATAACTTAGATGGAGTTGTCATCTCTTAGATTATGATCCCATATAACTCGATTTTCTGCAGTCCCATGACATGTAATGCCTACGCAGAATTTTAATATTTTATATTCAATACTTAATTTGATAATATAAACATAAGTTACTTGTAAAAAATTACTCAAACGATGCAAATTTGAATACAATAAATTATTCGCATACCTTGAACAAATTGAACTTGGAAATCTGCAAAAAAATTGCAATAAAACAGATCCTTACTTGAGATAATTATATTTTATATTAAAATTAATAGATATAGCCTAAATGTTAATATTAAAGTTTAGTTCAGTTCAGACGTTGATTGAATAAATGCTTGCATGGCAGAAAGGCGGTATAAATACTAAGACGTAAAATTTAATTATGATGTAAGACAGCTCTTAAAATAAAATACAATGTATCATAAAATATTCCTAGGCCTATATTGTAACAGCTGGTTAGACAGGGAGCTTTCACAATATAACTACAAAGAATGTTAATGATCTATAACATTGTGTATACATTTAGATTTGTATACTTTACAATAACATTAATTAATTTTCATTTTAAACAGTAGGAAAGAAAGATTCAAAAAGTTTTCTTCATTCTATCTTCAACTGGATTAGTTTACAAACCTGAAAAACTTGACAAATCTAGTGCTTATAACCACTATAATTAAAAACAGATTTTCTACCAAATCAAATTTTTGAATCGTGTTATATTCTAGTTAATAAATTTTTAAATATAAATTATAAAAATGTCGAGGAACCATTTCTATATATAACTTTTATCAATATTATAAAAGTTTTGGAAATGGCTGTAAACTATTCCTAAAAATCACAGAAGACTACTATTGCGCTAATATATCAAGGCCTAAAAAAGCAGTCGACTGTTGTATGTACATAATCTTTGCTGAATGTTTTTTGGAGACATATAGAATAGGTTCATAGTTTATAAAATATATATATATTAATTATCATTTTTTAAAAAGGATCTAAAATAAAAATTAATCAGCTGATTTTTTTGATATTTTAATTTAGATATATTTAAATTTTATTTGATATAACTAAATAAATTTAAAATAAAATAAATGAGATCAAACTAACTAGCAAAAGCATCACAATTTAAATTTTTTAAATCTTTACGATGAAATATCAAATCACTTAACAAGTTTAAAAAATTAAGAGAAACCTCATTGGACGGCAAAAATCATTAAGCAATTACAATTAAGAAATATAACATTGAAATATAACATTGCCCAAGAAATATAACATTGACTTACTTGTGATGAAAACTATGACGAGAAATGACCAACAGAAAGCGTTCCACAGTTGCATTCTTATATAAAAATCTTTAAACGACAATAGTATCAAAAACTCATAAGGTTAATGTTAAAGCTAATATTAAATCTGGCTGATATCCAGTTTAAGTTATATTAATTCAATTTTAAAAATGTTATAGAAATTATAACAAAATATTATATAATATAATATTATAAAATATTATATTATATAATAATATAATATAATATTTTAATATTTCAATATTTCGAATATTCTAATATTTCAGTATAATCATTATTGCGGTTATTGTAACTATTCTATACATTTTATTTCAATTTTTTGTGCACATACATTATAATCACCATTAATGGGACTATCATCACACTTTTTGATATCTTATCGATATCTTTCGTAGGCCTACTGCCCGTCAAGCTATAGGCCCTAGCCAGTGTTTCCAACCATAAACACTATAAGCATTAAAATATCCAATTAAAGTCTAAATGATTGAATAATTCTCATAAAACGGTAAATTGTCTTATCATTGACTCTAATTATTATTTTTACTAAAATTATATGACACATTTTAATAATCCACGTTATATTGCCCCAGTTTAAAAAAATCAAATTGTATACGTTAGGAATTACGATACTCTGTTATGTGTGAACTCATTGTATTTAATAGTTTTAAACGTTAGTATCGTATCGTATCGTATCGTATACTGTACTTCTAACGCACCGTACGTTGTCAGATACCTGACAATTCCGAGGTGTGGTATGGGTACAGTCTACGACAGACACTTTAAAGATAAGGCAAAAAATGAGTTTTTATCTTATCTTTAAAGTGACGAGTATCTTTGATGATTTTTAGACACTCGGGCAGACCATTCCAGATCTCTGCTGCGCAGGTGAATGATTGCTGCCCGAGTTTCGTTTTTATTTCCGACGACTTGGTGAGGCGATGCTGACCCGAAGTTTTTGTAACATGTTAGTTTATGTTACAAAAAATATCGATTAGAATTGTTCACTGGCGATACTGGGGAGATGAGTGGGAGAGCTTCGGGACTATAAGTTAACTCTCATAAAAAATATGAAACCACAGAGTTTTTAAAATTTAGCTATAAACGAATTAGCGTCAGTATCAAAATTAAAAGTCAATCAGTCAAGCCTAAGATAAGATCTGACATAAAAACATGCGTTTTGTGGTCCCGGCTTTCTGATCCACCCTAAAATTGGACTAATCACGATCTGAAGTTTTTGTAACAGCGGGTTGTACAAAATGATTTACATAATTTGTGTTATCCATTATACGGACAAAAAAGACGATAAATTAAAACTTATACTATGCGCAAGAAAAGCAGCAAATAACTCCTGTGGTGCATTTCGAGTTTTGAATTTATTGTTTGTTATAATTTAATTTCTTGAATAGATCTGTGTTAAAGGGCGTTCGTTAAGCCAGAACATTCATACGAAATCTAGATATTAAAAACTCTTGAGTAAGCCTAAACATTTTGGTAAGTAATAAGTATTGCATGCTATAGTTATAAGCGTATTGTTTTACCATTGTACAGCAAATGTAAACCCGTTAGGACTACTATTGCTATTCCTTATTTCCGTCTAACTTATAAAATGTATATAGATTTATCCATACTAATTTATAGATTTCTAAATCTATAGTTAAATGTATAGACTTATAAATCTATAGATTTTAATATACTAAAAAATACATTACAAAATGATAAATTGAATCAACTAATAATTTCATTTTTCACAGAATGAAAACTGTTTATCATGAACCATGTATTGTCGGCTTATTATATTCAAATTAGCAATTAAGCATAATATTATAATAATATGCATTTAGAATTAATGTTGTACTTATTGTAAAAACAGATAGTTATAATATATGCTAACTAGTGATTCTAACGCAGTGAATTGCTTATATCAACAGCTATACAATAAGAAACGTTAACTGTATATGCCTACACTCTATCTTATTATTTATATTAAGAATATCATAGATTATTTAACGTTATGCATGACGAGGTGCAATAGAAATTAAACAACGGGAGATTAAGATAGTTACACAATTCTCAAGATAGAACGGTAGATTATTATAACCCAATGCTAACCAGTTTTGCAATAAGCCTCTTTGTAAGGCTAGCCCGAAGTTTCTCTCGTCACTGTATACAAATTTCAATTAACTGGTAATCATTAAATCAATAAAATAATTTTTGGAAACTTTTCACAGATCGCTGAACTGAGTCTTTAACTAAGTGTAACAATAAAGATCTATTAATGATTTCTGTGTGGACGTTAATAAAAGTTTAATTTGGAGACTTAATTGCAAAAACATTTATAATAAAATCATGAACAACATATATAGGCCTGCTTTGTATAATGATAACATTAAATATTAATAATCTTAGTAATGTTAAACAAACTAATGTAACGTTATAGAATTCATGAAATAATGCAAAAGTTATATAAAGTATTAACTTAATTCTATCTAGACAAGCTGCTGAATAATAAAATAGCATTTAAAAAGTTAATAAATGAAATTTGTGTAGGGATCAAAATTCGCTTAACGTATCTGTGAAACTTTTAGGCAATTATTTAGAAAATTATTTATTGTAGATATTGCACTCCAATTTTGATGAATAAACCAAACGCGAGATACCATTTCTGAAACAAAATAAAAGTATTAAAAAAATAAATATACTCAATAAACTTACATGTATCCATACACGTAAAATCAATTGTTGTTACATTATAATAATTATTATAATTGATTTTACATTGAACATTAAAGCTAATTAATATCCTTATACCTATAATATTGTTACCGTTATTTTCTTCATTGAAAAATTAAACTGAATACAAATATTTAGATAAATGATAATCATAGGCTAATAAAAAATATTTAAAAGATCAATAGGTTATCATAACTATACTAATTAATAAGTCAACAAGCATAATAATAATTAATACAGGCTGTAAAGGTAACGCCTACAATAAAAAAATTGTGACCGCTGTCATGCTATATGAAACCTCTGAGTCAATTTCTGGTCACACCAAATTACAAACTTTACCATACAAATTGAAAATTAAATAAATTAGAAAGAAGCAATAATTCTTACTGTATGTTAGATAGACATAGAGCAACCTACTTTAAATAAGGTTTGCGAAGAACAAAATATATTAGATCTGATATCCAGCATTAAATCTTGGTGCTCTTCGCACATGCACTACCTCTGGTGGCATTTCATAAATCTTAGGAGGAAGCTGAAAGAGTTCAAATATGACTGTTTCTTAAATTAAAGCTTCCCAATTATAGTGATTTAAAAAATTAATCGCCATAATTAAAATTTTATAGAAAATTTGAATTTATCTAGAACTAAATTATATTAAATTCGATAATTATTAAAAATTATTATATAACGTATTTATTACGAACTTCTTTTTGCCCTAGTAAAAGTTCATCACAGTCATTTTTGAATTAAAATTACAGCTATAAAACTGAAAGAGAAAAATTAAATTGTTAGAAACCACTGATGATTAATCTAGAGTTGGCTTAATAAATATACATGTCATTGTAATCAGCTTAAATCTGAACACTTATTAAGTTTATACAATGATACTTGTTGGTAATTTCTACTTAGTTTCTCTAACTGTTTAATTCAGAAAGTCCTGTGTTACTTGCTTACCCATATAGTTCGACCAGCAATTGGGTTCACAGCTGGAGCAGCTGTAGCCGCAGAAGCAGCAGAAGCACGAAAGCAATATGGTCCACAGATGCACCACAACAAAACGCCAACAAGGAGCAGACCTGCTATTCCCAGTACGATAGGAAGTATGATTGAAACAAGTGATGTAGAAGCTGAAATTAAAGCGTTTATATTCATTATTACAAGTTTATACTTACATCCGTCAATATGTGGAGAAAGATTAACATTACGATTAGCCTATACAGTTATGATAAAATTTTGGACATAAATTAGACTAGTATATCTACTGTTGTCATTAATTAAACCTAGCGGAAAAAAGCTTTATTATGTAAATATAAAAAAATAAAATTTCATACCCTTGATCGTTGTAGATGAATTCCCTTGAGAATTATCTAAAGGACTGCTGACAGTACTTCCTCCTGAACTTAATCCTGACGCTAGAGCTGTAAGCGTTGTCCCCGTACCCGATGGTACCGACCCAGTTACAGCTGTCATGCTTACTCCGGATGTAGTTGTTACTGTATTACTCGAAAGAGATTGCGTTACAGAACCAGAAACGGTGCTTGCTGTTCCGGTTGTGGCTGAAGTTTCAGGTTGTGTTGTCGATTGTCCAGTTACAGTTGTTCCAGTGGTTGATACAGTTGATCCTGTGTATAATGTTGTTGAGAAAGTTGCAGACGGTTGATTTGTAGCTGTTGCTGGCAAACCAGTTGTTGTACCAGTTGTTGTTGTACCAGTTACAGGCAAACCAATTGTTGCACTTGACACGCTTGCAGTGCTGGAAGAAATGGTGATTGCTGAGTTAGATGAAGTTGCAGTATTAACCGAAGGTGAGGCGCTTGTGCTAGCAGATAATGACACCAACGTTGCAGGTGATATAGTGGTGGCGACAGCTGCTGTAGGTGGACTGGTCTGTAGCGTTGTGGTTAACGTTGTAGTGGTTGTAGGCAAGGTTGTTGCTAGGATAGTTGTAATAATTGCAGTGGTTGAAGATACTATTGTACTTGTATCCGTTGAAGCTATTTAAAGAAATAATTTGAAAAACATTTCTTAAAGTAAAATTAGAGAATTAATAGGCCTACCTATTTGAAAAATTTGAAAGCTATTATAGTTTTAGATTATGAATTTCAATTATATATAAATATCAAAATTTTTTAAATTTTATTTAAATAAAAAGAAGCGACTCTTTATTATCAACTGTAGAAATGACTTCAGAGATATCATAGACAGCGACGTAAATGGTGTTCATGTGAACAGTCTCTGCAATATTTAATAAAATATTTCACTTCTCAGAAAAAGTTTTGAAAAATACTTCTAACCTATGCACCAGACGTCTCCAACTTGCGTTGCGGAAGCACTACGTTGATACCCCGTCGAACATATATTACATTTGCCAGCGCCTTCATCGTAGCAGTTGGCGCAATTGGCAGCACAGTCTACATTATTTTAAATGTTAATATTCAAAAAGTTGCTACTGGATAGCTGTATTAAAAATTTGCAAGATATAAAAGCTTTGAATAATTGCAAATAAGTGTACAAAGCATTAAAGAATAAGTACCTTTTGGTTATATAGTACCTATAGGTTATATAGGTTATATAATTCAATTTTTTCTTGTTATACCATACATTTGCATTGCAATGAGATTTTTCACTGATTGTGGTCACTCAAGTCCAATATAATTTTTTGATGTGGATCATTGTTGCATATCAGTCACATTGTGCTCAATTACAGGAGCAAAATACATTTAGTATTATCTATAATTATTATGATTATATTTACTTGAAGTGTTGCTTTTTATTTTCAATTATTTCTTGTTTATTTTATGCTCTTCTTAATCTCATGATATTAATCACTGAATACGAATATATACAAATCTTCTGAATAAAGAAATGAAATACAATTAAATATAAACTCTCAAAATTACATTGTAGAAAATTATAATAAGTCTTCACTTTGCATTAAATAACAACAAAAAATGATTGTTTACTTCCGCAAGATTGTCCATTTGCAGGACCTTGTCCACTGATGCACTTATCACATTTGCCTGCACCAGATGTAGTGCAATCCTCACAGTTTCCTGAACATCCTGTGAAATTAAGCAAATTTTTAAATAATCTACAAATCATAATTACAACTATTGGTCATAAAGGAATTATCTGTAATACGTTTTTCTTTCAGGAAGCATCGTTATTACAGGAAAAATAAAATCTAATAACCAAATAAAATAATTCAAAAGTTTCAGCATATTATACACACTGTTTAAATTTAAAACTTGTAACAATTTCTTGATTAGTAGGCCTACCGTCGCTGCAAACACTAAACACATGTGCGAATTGTATTGATTAATTAAGTTAAATATTATTAATGAATTTAATTGTTTAATATATGCTTACTTACTAAAAATAGTTATAACCATAATTTGTAGTAAACTTACAAAAATTATAACTAATCACAATAAATATCTCTAATCTAGAATGAATGACAAACGATGAGAGTAAAAAAGAATAGAGAAGCTGAAGAAAATACATAGTAAATAATTAAAAGAATAAACCTGAAAAGACAATATGACACACAGCACTTGATACATGTCTAAAAAATAAGAAAAATTATCAGAAAATGTAAAATAAGCCTACTAATAGGCTTAATTACCGGCGCATGATGTACCATTAAATGTCGGTCCCATTGTATTAAACGGTTGTGTATTGCAAATTGTGCAAGTTGTATTTGTACATGCTGCACAATTTTCTCCACACGCTGTAACAATTGAAAATATGAATTATAATAAATAAAATACTAACATTTATACCAAAACCATCATTGTTTATCAAGTAGTTTGACGGTAAACAACGATGATTTTATAAGTAAGTTGGAATTATAGTTCTTATCCGCATTCATGGCTATAAGATATACTTTATTAAACAGTAATTTATACTGTTTCAAAAGTGTTCAGTTTAGTTAAACTTCACTGCAATGAGAAATAAAGTCACTAAGGAACAATTATTAATGTTTATAAAATAGTTCATAGATGAAAATAAAATACATTATGATTATTATTAGTTAAAAATAACAAAAAATCTAGGACCTTCAATTTTTGTATTATAATTAAAGATGGGTACACTATAGAAATTATTAAGGTGTGCACATACGAATGCATTGTGTGCCATTCCAGACTTTTCCCGATGCACAAGAATCACATACAGCTGTATTAGTGCTGCAGGTTACACAGTCAGTAATAGTGCAACCTGCAATAGTACATAGTGCACCTATAGGACATATTAATTAATGTTAACAATTAATTATTACATAGACTACATAATGCAGAATGTTTTATAATGTACTATTATTACTGTTTATTATTAAATATTGTGACAATAGTATTTTTTAATAATACTTAATATTATAACCTTAGCGGAGGATTATGATCCCATATAACTCGATTTTCTACAGTCTTATGACGCGTAATTTTAATAGCTACACAGAATTTCAATATTTTATATTATAGGCTTAATCAGCTAATAAACAAAAATTACTTCTAAAAATAACTCAAACGATGCAAATTTAAATACAATAAACTATTCGCATACCTTGCACAAATTGAAATTGGAAATCTGTTAAAAAAATAGCAATAAAACAGAAGCTTAAGATAATGTATTATACATATATTATATTTGACATTAAATAATATATGTAAATGTTATCTTTCAAGTTTAGTTCAGTTTAAAAGTTGATTGCATAAATGCTTGCATAGAAAAACAGTATTAATACAAAGACGTAATATTTACAATTTTTATTTATAAATAAAATTGAATGAGCTGAATTTTTCAGATATTTTAATTTAGATATGTTTATAATTTACTTGATATAACTAAACAAATTTACAATAAATGATAGAGAGCATGAACTAAACTAACAAATGAGTCACAATTACAATTTTAAAATCGCTATGATTGGAGCATCAAATTACATTTAAAAAAGTTAAAAATTACCTAAAAGAAACCTCGATGAACGGCAAAATTCATCGAAGAATTGAGCATAAGGTCAAAAAATATAACATTGACTTACTTATGATGCAAATTACAAGGAGAACTAACCAACAGAAAGCGTTCCACAGTTGCATTCTTATATAAAATCTTTAAATAATAATATTATCAACAACTCATAAGGTTAATATTGAAGCTAATATTAAATCTGGAAAAAAAATTAAATTAATTTAAAAACGATATTGAAGTTTAGTCTTTTAATATTGCAATACATCGTCATTACTGCTACCTTTAGGGTTACCTATATAGGGTTACCTATACGTATACTGTAGCCCAGATGCCATAATGAAGCAAGTATATATTTAATAAAAAAAAATCAATTTTTTGTTCATTTACATTAAATTATCACTGTTAATTGTCACATTTTTCTATCGCCTATAGGGCCTATAGCATGAATCCTCTAAATAGTTGGTTTACAATTTTTCAAATAATTATTATAATAATATTATTGGACCAATAATTAAAATCGATTTCAAAATTTATAATTATAATTATTGTCGTATTTATGTTTAAAACAGATAGTTATAATATAACTTAAAGGAACGGGTAACTTATTTCGTACATGCCTATATTCTATCTTATTAGTTATATTAAGAACATCATCAATTGTTTAACGTTATGCATGACGAGGTGCAATAGAAGTTAAACAACAGGAGATTAAGATAGTTTCTCAAGTCAGGACGGTGGATCATAACATATTATAACCCAATGCTAACCAGTTTTGCAATAAGAATAGTATATCATATCACGAAGCTTATCTCGCCACCATATGCAAATATCAATTTATTGTCGATCATTAAATCAATGCAATAATCATTGCAAACTTTTCACAGATCGCTGAACTGAGTCTTTAACTAAATGTTTTACAATGGAGCAATCTATTAGAGATTGAGATTTTTGTGTGAATCCTAATATAAGTTTAAATAGGAGTCATAATTACAGAAACATATGGTATTAAACTCATGAGCAGCATTATAGATAAAATAAAATAACTTAACATATATTCAAAATTAATTATTTTAGATGTTCTAATTATATATTTTTAAAATAATAAATGAAAGCCTCGATGCCTACATAGTAAATAGCACCGAATATCAATTTAAATGTGTTTTGGCCTAAAGATATAAAATTAACAAAATTAAGAGTGTACAAATACCCACTATTTAAAATCGGCTAGTACAACATTAATATGATACAATGCATCAAAACAGTAACAGAAAAAAAGTGAGATCAGCAAATAATATGTTAATATATAAAGATATTAAATATTGTATGTTCTCTTTGTCTTAATGCCACGGTGTTGAAGGTATACATCTGGGCAATTCTCTCCTCTGTCTACCTGATTATTGAAAGTACTCATTTTAAAGCATTTTGACCCTCCCTGAAGAAAATTAAAGTTATAAGTATCTCTCGAATTTGTAATATACATTGACCTATATTATGAGCAATAAAGGTGTGTAATAGAGCTATAATAGCAAAAGAATAGTTAAATAAAATGTAATTACCTTACAATTGATTGAATGGAAAAAGATGTAAAACCAAAGGTTATCACGTGTTTTTTTAAATCGTTTTCCCCGCCACCTGGAAAAAAACTTTTATTTATGTCCCTGCTTAATGCTACTTAACTATCGGTTATTAAAAAACAATTAAAATCTACGGCTAATAGAACATAGATATTTTAGTTGGCTAAGGACTGAATCTTTATCTAAATAGGCCTATTTCTACATTTACGCTAAAAAAATTGACCTATACACCATGCTATAGTATGATATATGTTTTGTAAAAACTCTACTTTCAATTTATCGATAGCATTTAAATTATAATATCGTATATTAGTAGGCATTTTTTCAAATGTGTTATTTTCAAGTGAAATCGCAAGTAAAACAAATATCAGATATTTTTCTACATGAGGGGACTGGAACCTCATTCTCAAATATCTTATAACAATTAATTATTTGGGCGTGCCACTGCCACGCCAAGACCCATACAGTAATAGTGTACACAGGCTTAAGATTAAATTTTAAAACTGACTATCAAGTCGGCAAATTCATAGTTTGTTTTGCAATGAATGAGCCTTTGTGAGACCAACTTCCTTCTACTTGAGTTTTACAGAAGGTTACTCTTGGTTTTCACTTAAATTATATTTGCTGAAAGTCCAATTTCTGAAGCCCTAGTATAACATAGAATTTCCGTTCTTTCCGAAGTACAAAGCATGGAGCATGCATCCTATATTGTCGACCGTTATGAAGCAGGCTCGCCTTATTCATGGTCAAAACTGAACAATAATCAACACAACGTGATATCAATCTGGCTTTTTCCTTGAGTGAAATTTTGTGAATAGATTACTTTTCAATGTTATATGGAAACATTTCCGAAAAGTATAAAATTAGCTTGATTTTATTATATTCCTATATTCTTGACAGAATATAAATAAATATATCCGTAATATCCATATAGGCCTATTAAGCATGTCTAATTAGTAGGCGTATACGCTTATTATCTTTTTGAAAGCGTCAATCTGGAAAATGATAATTTACATGTATAAAACAATTTTCTGGTATTAAAAAATTTACACATAAAAGAACGTGATAGAATCCATAATTTGCATTACAATGATTGCATGCAAGCTCAATAAAAGTCAATAACGAGAAAAAAACACTCTCACGTCTTTCATCGTTGCGGTTTATGATTTTATTCAGCCCGCAATAAAATAAAACTGACGGAAACTCCTTGTTCCTATAGATTAAAAGTGTCTTAAATTGTAAAGACTATAAATCCCATTTTATAAATTTAACGTTTATAAAAGGTTTATATTGTTTATTTAAATGAATACGTAACATAATTACTAACATTACAATGCAGCCTCAGCCTGTATATGTTTTCGTAGTTTTCTTAGCATAGGTTTGTTATTTGGATTAATATACCGTCATTTTTTTGGGGGGGGGGGCCGAAGTAGGGCAAGCGACCCCCCCCCCCCCCCCCCTCTTCATTTTAATAGTATAATTTTTGACTTATAATTGACAAAATTTCTATCGTTTTACCTCAACACCCGAGGGAAATGAAAGCTGTACGAAGTTTTTCCCGAAATAGTAATGTTTGAATATATTCTGAGCAATAAAAATGTTAAAATGATGGTAAAGGAGGATAAAATGTGAAACTTCTTTCCCCATTTTAACAAAAGTGACCTGCTTTTGTAATTTTTGGACCGTTCCCCCTGGAAAAAGTTGAAATGTCGTCCCTGTGCTTTATAGTTAGTTGACTTGACATTCAACTTTGTTGATTGTCAAGTCATATCTTTTTCATGTGTTGCCACCACGCGAATAAATATTTAGAAATGTAACAGTGCAATAAGCCATTTAATGACTTTTCGACTGAAAATTGGTTCAAAAACTAAATGCCCTTATCTAAAACTTTACCTTAACTAAACCTTATCTTAACTAAAAGTCCTTATTAGCGTTCGAATTATAGGTTCAGACAAAGTACGTGTCTAAACCTCGCGAGGCGAAGACCATGACCAAAATCATTCATGATCTTCTTTGCCAAGATGCATGTCCTCAAGGATAACAATCCTATGGAATAGTTATACCAGTGAATATAACCATGTAAATTTCTTACTACATTTATTTGAAGTAATTAAATTTTACAATCTAATTTACGAGTAACCAATGGGTTTAAACGTCTGAAAATTTATACGGATTCCGTATTAAATTGCCCGCGATAAAAAAATGCTTCATTCTAAAAATAAATATATGTAGTAGTTCGTGTAGTTTCACATTTCGCGTTAAACATTGCTATTGCGTTGGAAAATAACTCGAGTCAATTTTCTCAAAAAAAAGTCGTAAAATTGTTTATTTTAAGTTATTCCTAATTTGACAGTCGAGGGAAATGTCAGCGGAAGTAGAAGAAACTCAATTGAAAGCCGGTCATCCGCCTGCGGGTCCGTTCACTTTCTTAATTTTTGTGCAATTTGATGATTTAGTCGATTTTTATAGCTTTGTTTACTAGAATCTCGTTGTTTTCTCTTTGAACAAAGACTTTAGTGAAATGGCAAAAAATCTGAATTTTTAAGTAAATAGAATGAAATAAATTGTATGGAAATCGTTACTTGGTGCAGCATAAAAGAGGGCTTGATATGCTGTGTAAACTGCGACGTTACAATTTTGTGGAAGGGAGGTTTATTTTTGTAAAAAAATGTATGTACAGAATACTGCGACTTAATTTTGGGCTAAATATTGTTTTAATTATGGCATTTTATGAGTTATATTAATAGTAGTTTTATTTATTTATTTATAGAGCTGTTATTGAATTATATATATTTTAGAAAATACTTATATTCATGTATTGTATTGGGGAGGGGGAAATGACTGAAGCTAATCACACTCTCTGATACTTAAATCTGTAGATTGAGTTTCTCAACATATACCTAATAAGTATTATAATTATTTTATAACAATTCTTCAGGCCATTATCTTGAAGTATAGTAGTTGTAAGATTGAGGGTTAAGTTATGTACCTCTGTTTCTTTGTTACAGTGAAAGCAGGAGGAATGCGTGTTTCTAGAAACAGGCAGAGTCCCAGTGGAGATGCGAAGGATAAGACAGAAATCACTAAAGAAGAGCAAGAGCTGTATGGGACAAGGTTGTCAATGTTATGTTTAGGTTATTTCTGTGCTCATGCTGTACATATAGCTTTTGTTTTATACTTTGTATATTTTTGAGATTTAATTATTCCTGAGGTCATAAATTACTGCACTATATGGTTACAGTTTGCATCAGATGTTAATAATAGGAAGTAATTTTGCTAGTTTGTTATTGTTTTGTATATTTTATTTGATTTTGATTAAATGTTTTACAGATTTGATAGTATTACTTGAGAGTTTTGTGACTAAGTACCTTAAGCTCTTAGTCATAAAACTCTCAAGTTTTGTGTCTATTTGTAATTTTTTTAATCAATTTATATTTATTAACAGCCCACCAAAACCTGACAACAAGCAAATGAGTATGTATGGATTCATTGTGAAGGTAAGCGTCAAACTTACATTTTTTTTAACTCGAGCAAAAGTTTAATAATACATATTTAATTAAACATTACAGCTTTATAATTATTATTAATGACATTTTTTTGTCATTTCAAATATATTTCTTGTTATTGTTCAAGGTAATCTGCATCTGTATAGAAATATTTCTGAACTGCACCGTGCTAAAAAAAAATTGAAATTTTTTATTATAATTTTAATTTAGGTGAACCGTTGTAACTATTAATAGTATAAACTCAGTTATATAGATTAATAATATTTAAATTATTTATTTGGTAATTATAATTGTATTTTTTTATTTAGGAGGACAAAGCCTATCCGCCTGAAGCCATTAAACATTTCCATGAGCATCCTTTGCCTTCCAAGGAAATGAGACCCTTGCAACCCAGGCACAACATTAATCAGCCGAGATAAATGGCTCACTATTGGCTAACTGGATTGACCTATCAGGAATCAGTGTGACGATTAACATTAGACTCTCTTATTTGTTTGTATTAACAGGCAATTTACGTCAATTTGAAATTATTTCTTAAGTAGAGAAAATGTTATTAATATACTTATTGGGACAAACTGGACTAAAGAATCGTCAGATTAATTTCAAAGAGTATTGACTGATGTGTGCTTTCATGTAATTTCAACATTTGGTAGAAATTTTTTCATATTTGCTTTGTTTCAAAATATTTAAAATCATTGCAAATTTAGATTTTTAATATTAATCAACATTTTGAATTAGTTGTGTAGTTTCTGTTGAATGCTGAAAATTGTATTCAAAATTTACTCATTTAAGGTTTTCTTACCAATTGTTGATCCCAATCCATAATGGTTATTGATCACACTAAAACAATCCTATTCAATAAGCTTAAATTTTTCAAATTATTAATTTTCATTTTCGTACATTTAGTTCTTTAATTTTCTATTTGGATTTTTCAATCTGATGCTGTCTGATTTATTTGTCTACAGTTTGAGTCCTTATTTAGTTGTATTTTGAACATTTTTGATCATTTGAATTTATATTTGTTTTTTGCATTGCTATTCAGTTTTTTAACGAGATTTTGTTTTTTATTTGATTTCTATTTTTGTTCTGTAATATACATTGATTTAGTGTTAAAAAATAGATGAAGAATCTTTGGTAGAAAACCTAATATTCGTAGCTGAATTTTTAAATGTTGTAGGAACTAGCACATATTGTATTTTGGTAAGTTTTCCTGCCCTCAACGTGCAGGGTCTAAGGCATCAGGCCAGAAATGGTATTTGATAATTTCATAAATTTATTGACGAGCGATTTTAGGTCTAATACTCATTTTAAAGTCGAAGGGTAAAATATTACTACCTTATTTATAATTTCAAGCTACAAATTCTATCAACTTAAACTTCATTATTGATTATCATGTGCTGGATCAAATGCTTTTGAAGTATGGCTTTATTGTTAGCTTATTGAAAGATTATCTACTTATCTTCCTAATCGAAAGACTGTAAAATGATTTTTTGTGGTGAATGGTATTAATTAGTGATTTTTGTACTTTTTTATAATTTTTTCCTTTCGTTAATCATTTATTTGTTTTACAGTTTTCTGTGTGTTTATAGCCCTAACTTTTCTTGCTAATAAAAGAAATGTAATTGTGTTCATTCGTCTTACTAATTAGAATTAATATCTAGGTTTTTAAATTACACAGACTATTTAATTTTAAGCCATGAATCATCATATTATTGAGTAAAAAAGCAAAAACTGCATATTAAGTTAACTCTGTTGTTTAGTTCAAAAATTGACTGTAAAGATATTTTATATACAGTTTTCCCGCTGCCAAAATATAATAATACACCCCCCTCCCCCTCTCCCGGGAACATCCTCAATGTGGTTATCCCTAGAAAACTCGTGTATATTTGGGAGTGAAAATAAATGTTTGGTATATGCGACACGGATTTAAAAAAAGAACCTATAAATATTCACCATCAAAATTAGTTAATTACCAACCACTAATTGGAGGAAATCCTCTACGTACAAGTCTCAGGATCTGTTGATAGAATTAACGAATGATGTTGTTTTAATGTCATTGATTTAGAGTGTCGAAGCAAGAATAATAATGATTCAATAATATTGTCAAAATGGTCTCTCTCAATTTGATTAGATAAGAGTTATAAATTACCTTTAAAAATTCAACAATTGAATTAGACACCTTTTTCAAAAGTTTATCTGTGACAATCAGCAACAAATTTATGATCAGCGGTACTCTATTATAAAAATGCATTGTTTCGTCTAGCCAAACATTGTTATACAATTTCGTTTCAATCAGCATTGAAGTTGATACAATGAATAGATTAATTGATTCTGCACGATTAACAGTGGTCTGAATCCTGTTTTATCACGGATTCATTTTTATTCGGAAACGAGAACAAACAAAACCATATTTTATAAGAATTCACACACGTTGTCAGCTGATGTTTAGTTTTAAAAGTGGTGTGATCAGAATTCATTCAAATAGGTGTAGCAGCAAAATTGTTCATAGCAATACATTTCAGCCATTAGGTTCTACCCTACGGGATCTTTTCATTAGAATTTATGAAAATTGTGTGTACTGCATCGGCAGTGAAGCAGTAATGTTAAGGCATGCCGGTTTCAATTGGGGTATGTCGACAATCTTTCTACCAAATACGATTTAAATCTAAATACAACCTAAATACTTACTCAAATGGTTTTACGTAACTTCAATAAAAGTAATTTAAAGACTACTTTTTTCGGAACCAGGATAAAATTTAATGTCTGAAAAAATTTTCGACATGTCTGGACATTTTTTTGTCAAAATTATGTGAAAAACTTTTTAAAATAAAAATATCCGATTTCTTTGACCAGCTATATTTTAAATCTGATTGTATACGCAGTAAAAGGCTACATCATGTGATGAGGGGCGGGGGTGGTGCATTATCGACCTTTATATCACGGTGCTCCTAATAGAAATCGAATACCGGAAAAAGTTTAATAATGAAATCATTTTGAAACGCTTAAAGTTGGAAACGTTTGGAACATTAATAAATCGGTCTGCACTCGAACGTAATAGCAATTATTTTATAGGTCTATTAACTCGGTAGCCTATCTGATTTTTATTTCTGATAATAAAATAATTAATAACTGTTTAAAATAGCTGTTTGTCATGAAAGTGTTCTCTCAACAACTTATCTAAAACTAAAATTATACTTCAATATGTTTTTGATCATAACAAAATTTGATATTATTATGCGGCATTATATTTAAATGTGCGTGCTAGTTTTTAGCTAACTATTTACAGTGTATCAGACATTGGAAATAAATCTAATAACATTTAAAGTTGTTTAAATCTAAAATATGAAAATACAGATTACTTTGCTGATTTTCATCTCATTGTTTGGATCAGGTATGATTAAGTAGTTTACTGCTTACATTCTTAATTTTTTCAATTTTTTGAACTATTGCCCTATATGGAAAACTGAAGAAAAAGTAAGCATATTATTCTGAAAATTTGTGGATGTTAGCATCCCTCCACTTGCGAATAAAGTGGACGGTGTTAACAAGAGTATCATCAAGGAATGACTGAAGTGTTGTAAGTTTTTTAACTGCAAAAATGATCAACGGTAAGAAGTAAATCCTTCTATAATAAAAAAGGTTATGACATAATAATAATGGTGAACCGTATATACCCCTGTCTCCTTACGCTTATATAGACCTGTAGTGGTAACAATATTGCATAACTTTATGTGAAACTTTATTTATCTCTCTTTTCTGTAGAATTTGTTTTTCTATTTTGATTTCTCTTGTGTATTTTCGTACTATTTAATAATATATTTGTATTCTATCCTAGTGTCCACTCAGATATCCAGGTCCTATATAAACGTTGGCTACCTTAACACTACCACTTCCATCCCTCCTAGCTGGACTTATCTTACTTCAGATACCAGCATGACAGTGCAAATTTGCCTTGTTCTCTGTCTAAATCTGGTAACCAACTGAATTCACAGATTTATATTTCTTATAATCCAATAACGTATTATAGTAGTCGTTGTTTTCAGCCATGAATTCAATGCTTGAATCATCCCAGTAATCGAGCATAGACTCAAGAAATAAATTCTTATTAGAAATTATTTTCATGCTGTTTTTTTTCTATATAACTATTTAGGGTTATCGTTATTCTGGAAGTCAATATGGAGAGAGGTGCTATTGTGGTCAATCGTACAATTCAGCTGATCTTTTGACAGCTTCGCATTATCCTTTCAACATGCAATGTATGTATAAGTGCGGAGGTGATACTAACCAGA
>JAQIXG010000063.1:0-53518 GCA_034700105.1 Oconnorella tubifera
AGCCTTTAAAAAACCGCCAGCATATAAAAAACCACCAAAAAACCACCAGCCTATAACAAATCACCAAAAAACCACCATCACGTGACCCCATTTCATTCCAATCACCGTCATCGTCTCCGATAAATTCTCCTCTCGAGCTTTTTCACAATTCAATACTTCGCTGACAATTTCTTAAACCAGAACTTTTATTTTTATTTACAAGTTGTTGAGTAAAAATCTTACAATGATCTAATAAGAAGCTATTTCGATTATCCGAGATCCACCGTTTATTTATGATCATTCAAAAATATATTTCAATTTTTGATAAAGGTATTCATACGCGATGACTAAGAACAAAGTTATTAGCAAAGTCTCGGGTCAATTTGAGATTAATAATTTAAAAAAAACAAAGTCTCCATCAAATAATTTTTTCATCTGTACAGTAATGTCACTTTTACATCTTTATTATCTTCACATTATTCAAACTATATCAATTACCTTGAGTATTATCAAATACTTTGTGCTTATATCAGAATCTTAAACAAACAAGGCAAGAAATAAACAAATACACAACAATATATCATCATTTGCTGCTCCCTTTAGTAAGTAAACAATTGAAATTAACATTTCTGTTAATGATTAAACAAAATTTAAAACACAATAAATAATTGAGCAATGCCTTCCATGGACAAACTTTGAAAATACACTAACTTCAAATAATACACAAGTTTTAGATGTACATATAATATTGTTTTCTTCTCATTATTCAAACTTCATCAACTGTATGCTTACTGAACATCGAAATCTCTCCTAAATGAGCAGGAATTTCTGAAATAACTAACTGACATATTTATAACTTAAAAATATATTTAACGATTTTTTTACAAATTTCAGCCGTTGTCTCTCATCAGAAGTTAAACTCATCGTCTTATTAAAAAAACTAAACCTTTTATGATCGCAAGCGAATCGCTGTTGTAAATAAGGCTTTATTATATTTCTGTCCGTTAATGAGACGCTCGCTCCTCGCAGATGATCTGTGTGTTTTCACTCGCTGGTCCACCATCGTGATTTATTCCGGATAGACTGAGCGTCGACGGACGCCTTGCATTGCAGTACTGAATCCTGTCAAAATTTCAGGGGAAGGGATGGTGAAAAAACTTTTTTTGTAGTCATTCGAAATCATTAATTAAAGCAAAAATGTGTTTTTTTCTCATTTAGATAAGATAGAATTATGACGATAGAAAATCTCCTGCTTTTCAGTGATTTTTGTTAATAATTTAATTATTGTTAAATATAAATTTAATATTATTTAACAATTTCATAATTTTTAGTTATTTATAGTAAAATTACAAGAAAATATATTTTTCAAGAGAGTGGGTTTGGGGGAGGAAGGGAGGGAAGGACGGTTACTGCTTCTCTGAATAGCCGTCGGCTGCATACAGCGTGATAGGAAGTGAGCGATAACGAGCGTCTTACGTCAGTAATTTGATTTAACCCCCCCAGGCCTCAAAGTACTCGATGAGCTCAGTGATATTTAAGGGTTAAGTCGAGTAGTGTGAAGCCTGAAGCTTCATGAGAGAGATTAGGATGATTAGAGATGATCATATGGCAGAAGTTAACCTCATGGGATTATAAACAAAATTTGATGAAATTATGAAAAGACTACTTTTGGGGATTTTGCTTCGCCTGGAAGAAAATTAACGCTAATCGATTTTAATTTAATAAATTATAAGAAGATCGAGAAATGCTCCCGCTTTAGCCTCACTTATTCTGGGTTATCCAATGTTCGCAGAGTTTAAGAATGTATTCTTAAACTCTGCATTTTCAAGTATTATATGCTGCGTTTTATATTCTCCTCGGATATAAAAAGAAAGTAAGAAAAGCATGTGTTCTTGTAAAAAAAATAATGATTTTATCTAGCAACCCTCCCTTTCCTAGAAAAAGAATTAATATCGATGTTCACTACATCTGAATATTTTTTCAAATTTCTCAGATCACCTCTCAATAGAAGCATCACCTTCATAACAATAAAAACGCATGCAACGAGAATCAGCTTCTATCTTTTACGTCCCCGGTTGCAATTAAAATATCAGCATTACGCAATATATTACCGGCGTTCGTCTCAAAGCGAAAACATCTGAGTAGATGATCGAGGTTAAAATGCGCCCGAGTGCAAAAATATTTTCATTGCTTATTCAAAGCGAGTAAATCGCTTTCCTTTTGCGAAAAACATCGCCGTAAAGATGCATTGATCGATAGGCTAAGCGCCGAATGGAGCTGTAGCCCGGTGTAGGGAAGTGGGAGGTGATTGGCTAACCCCCTTCTAAAAGAATTCTAGCAATAAATAGCTGAATAATTTTTCAGACTGTAATAAATACAACTTAAGTAAATTGAACAAAGTGTTAAACATGTCAAGATGAGGACAGACATTCGTAGATGGATCATACAAGCTAAAAAGTTCACTATACATTTTTTTATTAAAAATGTTTCTTAATTTACGCGAAAGGAAAAGATCTTCCGGAAAAATTCAACATCCCCATTTAGGAAACGAATTAAGCAACTGAATGGAGAACAGAAGATTCATTACTTGGATGTTAAATTCAGTAATATAGTCGCATCTTAATTTTGTTTGCTGGAATATAACTTATGTTACACTACTTTCTATTAAAAAAGCATAACCATGAAGTAATCCATTTCGATAAATACACAAATAATTAGCAATGACACCATAATCAACTTTTCGCTTATAAAGTAAACTTTGCCCATATAATAGATTACTATTTTCGAGTGACTAACAACATGGTTTTGAAAGGGGGGGGGGATTTTTTATCACCTCCCTTATAATTATTATTCAATAAATGTTTAAACATAATCAAATTTAAAAAATAAATGTTAAAACTAATTTAACTTTTAGGCCGGATTCACAAGGAGGCGACGGGAGGATCGCACCCTCTCCCTCTCTTGGATCTGCCACTGTTTTCAAGGTTGCAGCGGTTGTTATTTGGCAGTCAGTACAAAATAGTTCGGACTTCGATACTATGCTTTCGTAATAGTATCGAATAGTTCGATTCGATACTTCGATACTTCAAGGCAAAAGCCTGCAATGTTTTGTACGTGTGTGTGTAATAAGACTCTAGGATTAAGAAAGTAAAAGTCTTGCAGATAGTTAAAGGGAAGTGATTTCAATGATTTGGCGTGGCATCATCATTTGTATTTTAAACTAAAGTGCAAAATTAATTAATGTTCATATGCTAATGTTCATATGTTCATATGATATGTTCATGTAGCGCATAATATGAAGTTTAATGTAACTCTCAAAATTGTTTCAAATAGTGGTGTAGACAGGAAAGAAGAGGGGAGGGGGGTTTCCTTAAAAAAATTAACTAGTAAGTTAAACTAGTCAAAATAAACATTTTCAATATAATTTCTTTTCCGAAATCTCGTTATAAAGAGAGAGAGGAAGCATAACATCTTTTACACTGCAAAAAACAATTTGTGTGACCTGCATTAGGGGGGGGGGAGGGTTTATAATCCCCTAAACCCCCAAGGGTAATCCACTGGTTTCAGGAATGCAATAAAACGCAACACGGTTTCATGACAGTAAATAAAGCGTTGGCGAATTATATTAAAATTATTTATTTTTGCGAACGTCGGTATAAATGCATATTATGATTTCGTAATTGGTTTACTACTTTTGGTGATATGATTGTTAATGATTAGGATTTAAGAGTTTCTTATCATTAAAACATTGAATGATTAACATCATCGCTATCGTGTATACCCGCTTTGACACTATTAGTTAAAACACTCTTTGTCTAATCCATAATAATCCGTAATAATCCAAGATAATTAGTTAAATTACCCCAAAATCAAAAGATTAAAGTAAATACATTCATATATTAACTTCATAATTAAACATATGCAGTATTAAAATCAATATAAGCTTACGATTTTAGAGCATATGTACAACTAAATCCTTTCTTTGAACTGTTGAATACACTTATACGATCGCAATAACACTTTCCTTCTGATAACTTTATGATTTGTACTAATCGATTTATCGTAAAAATTGTTATGAAAAATATATACCAGCGTAATCCTGCATATGCTACAAATGTCAAGTAGGCCTATAGCAAAGTCAAAACACTAGTCTAGTCTCATATCTCTCAACAATGACCTACTTAATACACTCTCTAACTAATCACTTGAACTCTAATTGCACGGAATTGCTACAACAAAACAATCAGAAAACAAACAGGCGGCGACAGACCCTTTAAACATCATGCCTGCCAGTGTACTGCCATTAGGCTCGCTGAGCGAGCAGTATAAAGCCAGGGTGAGACTAATATGACGTAATGAAAGAGTCGATAGCCGTATGCCTAGCAAACGCTACGCAGGCTGAAATGAGAAGAGGCGGGAAACATTAGCCGCAGTCTCTGGCGTAATTCAATTCTCGGTCTTTTGCGCGAGCCGTAAGTGAGTTTGAGGCAATAATAGAAAATGTGGGATTGGTAATACGATATCTGAAAACGTGTTGGTAATGTGTTTTATCAAAAGCACATACTGCATTCGTTTTTTTCAATTTCAGATTAATTAATTAAGATCCTGTTTTGAGTTAACTGTATGCTTGCGGCTAGCTATGCAATTTCGTAGAACATTTTTCGTCACAAAAATATTTTTTTGTCTTCTGTAAAAATTGATGCAGGGATGGATGAGCTCAACAAAGGGAAAACATGCAATAAATTTCAGACAGAATCAAGAACAAAAGGCAGCATTGTGTTCTTTGTTATTCGATTTGAAATGTCTACACAAAATATGTGCGAAAAATTCTTGTTAAAATTCTCACAAAGTATACGAATGGTAACCTAATAATTTATCAAGAGTCACGAATAATTCCTATGTCATGACATTTAAAATATCTGTTTAACAAAAAATCATTAACCTAAATACTTAAGATATATACTTTACTTTTCAATGCATACGTGTACATCGTAAAGTGTGCAATGTACACTTCACTGTACATAATACGCCGTTTGCGTTTGTACACACAGTTCATTTATCTACCGCTGTCTCTGATATTGATACTGTCATCAACAAAATCCAACGAGTTGTGTGCTTTAGTTACAAGTGAATATAATTAGTAGCCTCACTCGTGCCTCAAGTACTCTGTAATTTATCAGACTTAAGAAGTCGGCACACAAAGCTGCTGAGTTTGATTCGCGTTTCATGTTCTTATTATGGCCTCGTTCTGTAGTGGGGCTTCTCGACATTAGATAGACTTTATTTAACTGGGAAAGATGAATAAAAGCTCATTGCAAAAAGCAATCTAATTTGCGTCGACATATGCAACTCTGAGACGTTCAGAGGCTTTCAGACTAAAGTTTTAGTAAGATGGATGTCATAGAAAAATTGAGAAAAACGACACGTCGATCTTTTGATAGTTGAGATTATAATGTCTATCGAAGATTATTATAAGCTTCATTAGAATGCTTATTTAATACTTTTGATCATATTATATAAGTCTATAACAGAGCATTGGAGTCACTATAAGGTTGGTGTATCCCTAGTTATGCTTTTCCATCCGAGACAGAAGAGAAAATTTTGCAAAGATCCCAAAAAGAAAGAAATTTCTTATAAGTCATGACCTTTTTTAATGAATTTCATTTCATTGTCTTTTTTAAGAAAACTAAGAAATTTGATATTATCATTATTTATGCGTTTTCATGGTTGTTGTCTATAAGGGACAACAAAGTTATGGACTGACAGTCTGACTGTCTGTCTGTCTACCTGTCTGTGTGTCTGTCTGTCTGTCTTGCTAGCTCGGATTGTTTTGAAGTCCAGTTCCTTCGTCGTATCTATGGTAACCGATGGCAGAAGTAAGTCCGAGAAGTTAAGCCGATTAAAAGCGAAGACGAGAGAAGAATATTTAAGATTCTCGTTAAAACAGACAAGAGCTAAATTACAGTCACATCGACTAGGTCTGCAATCGTAACGCTATAACATATCCGCAATACGTAATACCGCGGTATATTTAAGGGTTAGGGTTATATTCTTTAACTCACCAAACAAATGGCAGTTGTAAATCAAATAACAGTAAAGTAGATATAGTGAAACGATCCAAAAGAAAATGGCTAAAATTTGATAATAATTATCTAAAATTTGTAAAAAAATTACAGAAATTACAAAGTAATTATTAAACGAGATGATATTTATAATTATCTATTTAAGAATACGCCGAATTAGTTATGCAATAATATCAGCGCGCTTCGAGGTGAATTTGTTGAAAATAATGAAGGTCTAATTTTTTGTATTTTGAAGATCTAAAATCAGATTTAATTTCCTGAACGAGACATTGTATCTTTTTTCTTTTGTTCAGATTTAACGATATTCATTTTATATTTTATATATTTTTTCTCAAAACTTGCTTAGTCGCGTGTCGTGTAAACAATGTTATAGCCTATTCGCATCTTTTCCTAATTGAGTAGCATTGTCCAGTCACGAGCAATTCTATGCGCATGCGCATTATTCTGTAACTTTTACTGCTGTTTTTTAACGCTACAAAAACGTACAAAATTCATCATGTATGAAGTAAAAATTTTGGCTTTTCTTTTAAGTTTTAATATCGAAGACAAGCACTTGTCAATTGTTCACATGGAATCCGCCTTCAAGTCACAAATTAGACATTTACTGCGTTTAGATACAAAAAAACATTTAGAATTGAGGAAAAAAAGTTTCTGAAAACATAGCTTTATTTTGCTAGGCAACATTACGCAGTGGAAAATTGAATAGTATACTGAATAGTTCTAAAAACAGCAGTATTTAAAGAACACATATATTCGTGTGCTGCTCCAATGCTTTTTGTGAAGGCTCATAATAGAAGATGCAATACGCCACACGTGCTGCATCCCAGACAGAATATTTCAAGCGAGATTAATCACTCGAATTGTTAAGTATTTCCAAATGAATTATTTTTTAAAAACAAGAATTTTTCAAAGAAATAAGAAATAACATTTAAAGATTTTTACACATTATTTAGCTTATTTACTGGGATAAAATAAATGGTTAATTAGAGATTATATGAACAATAAAGCGAAAGAAAAGATATAAAAACTGAACAATAGTCAAATTAATTCAATAAAAACATGATGAAACTAAAAGTATAAAAATGCGTAACTGTAAAAATTAAAAGTAAAAGAGAAGAAGCTCCCGACTGATGCAATAACCGCGGACATAAGTTGTTATTGACAGTCTCGTCCACTACCATCCATTATGGGTTGAAAGCCGAAGTGCTATTAGTCCCCTATGACGTCAATCGGCTGAGCTGATTCATGCTTTACAGCTTTTTTTATTCGTTTCCAGAAAGTGAAGGATCAGGGGATTTAGGCGCCCCTTCTGGAAAAACTATTTCAAATTCAGGTTTTTTTAAAAACAACGATATTAAAATGGAATGCACCTCGCTGTGATAGGAATAAAGTTACGGAAAGTTTGTATAATTTAGATTAAAATGTTGTCAGAGGATAAAAGTTAAAGATAGGTAAACTTAAAGATAATTTAGATCAAATTATAGTCTATTCTGCTGAAAATTATGTGACTGAATGTTGTTTGTTGTTAGTTTTCTTATTGCGAATACAAATATGAAATCTGAAATTTTGACTCCCGTTGATATAAAATTAACTTCGCCACTTTCTCTCTCTCTCTCTCTCTCTCTCTCTCTCTCTATATCTCTCTTTCTCTATCTCTCTTTCTATTTTCTGTCTGCAGATTTTCATCTTTTTTCTCTGTCACTTCTCTATCATACTCTTTCAATCTCTTTTCCCTTTTTGTCTGTCACGCTATTTCCATAGATTCTCCCATTCCGTCTTTTAATAATGAATATGATAAAAAGAATTCATGCAGTATTATTTTAGTATCTCATGCATATGTATATTAACTTAATTCTCATTTTCATAATTTCTATATTGATTTAACTTATATCCTATATTTATAATATATGCGCATCATATTCTTAAACATTATACTCATAAACATTATATGCATAAACATTACAATGATATGTCAAAATATCCCTTTCAATCGCTCTTTGAATTTTAAACATCTCTTTTTTGCCTTCATTGGGATTATTGCAAGAGACTTTTATATATTTTTGTACAATCTCTCGTAGCCTGGATCAAGATTTCAACGATAAAATAACGAAGCCAATTAGTCGAGGAAGGAAAGGAAGGATGATCGACTTGCACTCACTACTGTAATTAAAACTTATTGTAATAATAACAATAATTTTCTTTTCATTGAGAAATGGCAGATTCTGATAAAAGGGCTTTATTCTGATTGTATTTACTACATTGTATTGACCGTGCCATGATTATATAAAATACAAAAGTGAATATGGAATAGGTTTTTAAAGTTTTAAAAATAGTGGTAGTTATCGTTTTGTGCATTTAAATAAAGGATACAGGGTGGGGAGATTTGTAATGCACAACAGTTGCTAATTTGCGCATTATTGTATTTTTTCTACGAATAAAGATGTTACATTTTCTAGATTTCGAGGGCTAATCTCCCCTCCTTTTGTAAATTATCCAAGTCAGCCTTTGGGTGTTTTGAAATCAAAAGCAAGAAGATATTCCATGACATATGAATGACAATTTTATTTGAATACAAAAATTATTTCATTACCACAATATTATAAGATTTTTTCTTGGTAGATTTTTTTATCAACTGAAGCGTCAACTAGTCAAAAACTTCAGATTAAACCACAAATTAAAGAAATGAGTGAATTCGCCAGCTGGCGCTTGATTGCAGTCAATTGTAATAGATCTCATGCCGCATATTTAATATTAGAACATGAATTTTATAATATATTATAATAATTATAATCACTGATAATCGACGAAGGAGATATTAGATAACTGTCATGGTTTATATCTAGGGTATTAATTACAATAAACAGCCATTTTAAATGCTATTTAATGCAATTAATATAGTAAAGAAGAAGAGCTAACCCTAATAACAACATGATGCATGACAGTGCACAGTAAACGTTTATGCTTTACATATGCCTGCTGCTCATTGAAAAAGGTCCCAATATTTTAATATTTGCAATATTTCTGATTAAAATCACTATAACTGTCATAAAAGATTAGACTTAAAGTTAATGCACTATGTTTTTATTAAGTCTCTTATACAAGCGAGTTTAGGGTTTCCCTTCGGAAATAATAAGTTTAGTCTGATTATTATTGACTAAAGATAGCCTGACGTTATAATCATTCTAAAACAGGGTGGGTGGTTAGGCTTGCATGATTCATTCATGACGTATGTCATGAATGGATCAATTAGTCAGAGCACACGATTTATACCGTTGCGGTTTTACATGGGTTTGAGCAGCAGCAGCAAAAAACACACTTAAAAACTTTGTGAGTTGAAAAATTCTGAGATCAGCAATTGAATCAGCGTAAACTGCCTAAATATAGTATAGGGTTTATATATTATGTAAACTAATTAATTAGTCTAAAATTTGAAAGTTATATTCAATTGCGCATTGGTTTAGTCTGTGTCTAATTTTCTAGAATCAAATTACTGTATTAGATTACACTCAAGCAAGAAGTTAATTCTTGCTAAGCAAGAAGTTAAGTTACATTGAATTAAATTAAATTATCTGCACGGGTTTAAGCTACCGGGTGAAAATGCTACAGATTAAATTCAACGTGCGTTGTTGGATTTACGTTATAGATTTAGTCATATCAATAGAGTCATTGGTGACGTGTAGATTTATTTCTCTGGAAACAGATTGTCTGCAGAATGAATACTTTGAAAGCATCACGGAAACTTGCAATCCTTGCAAGCAGGCTATGTGCGACAAGACAGCATTTCGAAATCATTTTTGTAAAGTTTACTGTCTTTCAGGTAGAAAACATAAATTATCATAACGCATATGTGTTTTACAGTGAGATGTTGCGTACATGTTTCATTGCAATGCTTAATATGTTATACATTATAATACATGTACAGTATTAAGTAGTATACATTATCGTGGTGCATTATTTCATTTAAACTACTGAACATATTATTATTGAAAGAATGTACAATAATTGAATCTCCTGACATTAAATTTTTCTACCTTAGAGTAACGCAAACATCACGCATTTTGTTTTTGGCGGGCGGAGGGGGTGGGGAGGGGGGGGGGGGTTCGAAAGAAAAATAAAAAAGTCGTCAAAAATCTTAAACCCTCAAATATTATTCTAGATTACGGGGAGGGGGAGGGAGGGTTGGCATTCTTTACCCCCTCTTCGGATTTTGTTGCTTTATTAAACAGAATGTGTCACTGTCCCGCGTAATGAATCGATCAAAAGTGATTGCTATAGTAATTATTAAATATTAAGTGAAGCATATTTTATCATAATAATAATGTTTATACAGCAATAAAACGCCTACAATTTATACTATAACAAACGTGAAGAACACGTTTAAACACGTTAAAAGTGTCAGTGACATAGTAGGCTATATGCAATAATGCAATGTGCTTGGTATTAAATCTATAGCTGTGTCAAGCCTATTACAATACATAATATTATATTGTCACTTCATTTTGACCTATATCATACTAGATATTTTAAATAGAAAATTTATTACGATATTTGTTATCATTATTATTTGAATAAAAAAATATTTATCAGGGGCTGTTTCTATTTAAGCGATAGAGTCGAGTTCGTTGAGTGAAACTTCAACTGCACTGATAACTGCAGTCTCAGAGAGGAACAATGGCGGCATACAAGGCAGCGAATGGGATTTGGGAATTCATAAATTGTTTCCAATAATATCTGGATATTATACTTTCATCGTGTTATTGCTGATTGCCATTGTTGTCTGTTTAGTGCAACTGATAAGAATACAGTCAAAAAGTAAGTTACTAGTGATGAATATAAAATATATATTTGTGAGAGGAAACGTTTTGTCGAATATCTTGTTTTTTCATTAATTAGACGAAATATGCTCTCTATTGTAGTAAATTTTCGCATTATTATATTCCAATCTAAATGAAACAGTTTGATTGAGCTGATGATTTACTTATCCTTCCCAATATTTTTACTTCAAAATTCTGCTGTTTTTGCTTGCACTTATAAATACTTTCACAATTTTATATTTAGTCAAAAGAAACCGGGAGGATGACAGAAATGTTATTACACAACAGGATCATAGAACCCAACACGTGCACAACAATGTACTTATTCCTTCAGAAGCTGTATCATTACAATTAGCTGCAAATTAGGTATTAATTTGTACTAATATATCAACGTTTCTTAATTAACACTTAGATTTTTAGTTATATATTTATATATTTAATTTAATATATTAAATACCATGGAAAGTCAATTGTATGTCTGCTTGTAAATTATTCATTACAAGCTACATGATTAATTAAAAGTTTGTTTGTTTTCAACTAAAGAACAGTAAAATCAATGTATTACTCATGCAGTTATGTATGTTCTTATTTTGAGGTATTTTTTAAATATAATTCCCCTGGGGATAATGCATACTGTAATTTTATTTTACATGCTTGCACCCTTATTAATTATTAATTTATGAGTTAATTTATGAAAATGCCATGGGTATACATGGGTTTTATTTCACAGAATTATCTGAAGCAGAAAAGCTGTGATTTTATTTTATTTACTAACCTCAAAATACATCAACAGCTTCTGATCGCCAAGTGTCAAGATTTTTGCTTAATTATAGCTGCAATGATTATTAATCTGTGGGTATAATGATGGGTATTTAAAATTCTTGTGTACTTTTATGCATTACCTAATGTGACAATGGATTGTATCACAAACTAGTTATTTTTACACTTGACTATTACAAGATGGGTATATATTATAATCTTGTTGATTAAGTTTCATATTATTATTATTTTCTCTTGTCAGCAAATAACTTAACGTTTCGCTTCAGAATTTGTGATTCATATTTGCAAATGATCTTAAATTGCTGAGTATTAAGTATTTAAAAAAATCTTCAAAACTACATTTTTGCACTTAATCTGAGAGTTGTAGTTCAATATCACTTAATAAAGTATTTAACACAAACATATTTGTTTAGAAACCTCTAGAATATCTTCATAACAATTAATGTGCCAAATTTTCAGTAATATTCATCATCATCCTCTTGCGCGTGATGGACCTCTTTCAGGCTTGTATCCGCAACATTTTCATTTCTCATCTCCCCGCTTGCCACTTTGCAACTTTTTCCTTCTTCCAACCATGCCCCACTAACAGCACTCTCCTCTTCCCAATGCAGGCTACAATTATCAGTACTCGGAGACAAGTTGGCAATGTCGACTCCCGAATCGAAACGCCTCAACTTAAACGACGCATTCGGCTGATTACGATATCGAGAACTGGCATCACCCACTGGCCCTGGTATCCTTGTTGGAATCCGGCTTTCTAATCTTCGATCATCTTTTCTAGGATTTGCTTTAATTAAAGAATCGAGTAATTCTTTCGAATTTAATTCATCTTGGCTCTTCTTTGCGTAGTGCGATAATTCTTCATCATCATTTAGGCATTTAGATTGTTCTGTTTGTAAAATAAATGACTTACTTTGGCTTAATTTATTGTCACTTTCTAAAATACTCTCGCTGCTTTGACTGAAATTCTTTTCAGATACATTTGTTCCACTCGATTTTCTGTTCACTTGTGCAAAAGTTTCTTTTGCGTTCAAATTCGACTGCGATTTCGATAAGTTGTTTTGTTGCATTCTTGATGAACTTAAATTTTCCCCTTTCTGTGCGCTTGATGGTCTCCCACTAGTTGAATTAGTGAGTGCAGATCTACGAGTTAATTTCGGTGAATTAATGAACTTTTTAACTGATTCTTGAGTGGGTTTAGTTTTATCAGGAGTTGATGGTCTATTGGATGGTGTTATGATTCCTTTCTTTTCTTTTTCAGAAATGTTTTGCGATGAAACTGATGCTGGTGTCAAACTTCTCGCTCTCTGTCCTTCCGCCCTACCTGCTACTGTATTACTGCACTTGTTATTTAAAGGCGATATCACTAAATTCGACTTTTCCATTTGAGAGTTTGGGCTTTTTACAGCACATTTATCTCTCGAAAGCACTTTCTCACTTGGCACAAAACTCATTTCTTTTTCATTCTTTATCGCTATTGCAAGCTCGAGTTTACGGTATTCCTGAAATAGCCATTCCATTTTTTCGCTGATATTATCGTCTCTTGAGAAAGACTCCAGTTGAAATGGATCATCATTTTGTTTGTATTCAGAAGCCAAAGTTAGAATTTGTGAGTGTTGCAGTGAAGAAGATCTTTTCAACTTTTTGGTAGTGTCAATTGGTTTCTTACAATTTTCACTGCGAGTCTGTGCCTCTACATCAAGTATAATATTCTCAGTACCTGATGCTAACTGAATTCTACTTTTACTACTCGGTTGTATTTTGTTCGTTTTTGAAGAGACTTTAACGTCTGGTGTTAAATCGTCTTCAAAATTCAGTACAGTCATAAGACGTCTATCATCTGATCCTACTGAGTTTGACCTAATTAACGAATTACTTTGATTGGCTGACCTAGTTACAAGCCTTTCAGATTCATTTTTATTTTTAAAACATGGATGTTTTACAGACAGAGTCGCTATTTTTGATGTATTTCCTTTGATGACTTGTTTTGGCGTGCTTAAATTTTCATCCAAAATTTCAGTTGCTTTTATCTTCAAAATACTCTCCTTGGGTTTTCCCAGAATATCACTAGTACTTTTAAATATTTTCGTTAAACTCGACTTTGAGCTTTTTTCTGTTCTTGGCATCGACGCTGGGCTGCGGTCATGGCGATCAATGACTGACGTATTGCATGACGTCATATTTGGTATCGTATGTGATGTCACAATCGTCTTTATAGTGATGTCATTCGATTTGCTTGATTGCGAAGCTGAAGAAGGTCGTCTCGAAATGTGTCCAATAATTGTTGCGTTATTGGTTGGTTGCAAGTCTGAAAAACTTTTTGTAGCAGTTGTAGTTTTTTCTGATTTTGCATTTCTGAAAACAGACAATAAATAAATTCATATAAAAGATATAGCTTTAAGTGTGTTTTTTAGTATTTTTATAGTTTAATTAGTTACATCACTTTTATTGATAAATTACTAATGAATATAAATGATAGTAAAATGTGTATTTTATATAGGCAGAAATAATCAGTAAATAATGAAAAGTTATTACTAACGTCATATTGTCTGGTATTTCCTGGCTATTATGTGTTTTTTCCTGACAAAAGGTTGATTTCTTTGCAGCAAGAGATGAATCGACACTTGCTTTATAAACGAAAGCCTTTTGACCTCGATGTTCTGAATAATATACAGTATAACACTTAGTATGCATTTGTTAGTATATATGTGTATATGCCACATGTATGTATATTTGACACATATGTGTGTTTTACGTATGTGTGACATAATTATTGTTAGAAGATTATCAATGTAACATTTCTGAATCTTTACTATTCAGTAATATGAATAGTAATGAATAGTAATATAACTCAATTTAGTACTAATTCATTAATCGAATAATTTATTATTTTTTTTGTCTGATTGTTTCAGTAAACTAAAGATACACTTCTAACCTTTAGAGTTGCATCTACAAGGATCATGTCTGTCCAGATAACTCTCCAGTGTGTCCCATCCACCCCCTATCCTCACCATTACGTGATTACGAAGAATCTACAATATAATATTCTATAATATAATAATCTACTTCAAAATTGCATAGTATAAAAGAATTAGCTAATTGTTAGATTTAATAGCCAGCTTGCAACACAGATAAAATAAGAAAACATCAGATGCGGGTCATCGAGATGTCATAAAACATCCAAAAACATCCAAAATAACAATAACACCTCTAGAAAAATTGATTTTTAACTTAAGAGCATTGGTAAAAATTATAGATGACTGAAAGTGGCGATATTATTATTTTGCATTGATATTATTTACTGCAATCTCTCGAACAATTGCCATTGTATTATATGCGGCCAGTATGCATGCCATACTTAATTTTCTTCTTTTAGAATTATTTAGCAACGAAACTCGGCCAGTGAATGAATGAAATGAGTCCGGGGCATTATGCTGTGATGATTTTCTGAGGTATAGGTTAATGCTAAGTTGATATTAGGTAAAAATAACTTGTGTTCGGAATGCTTTATTGATCAATAGTTTTCTTTATTTTGTTCTAAGTTGCTCTTTTTATTTTATGACATTTTCAATCCTATGCGGTAATAATGGTTTCCTCAGGAATGCTTTTAGTCAGGCAATGCTTTAGTTTTTAGTCGCATATATATTTGTTAAAGATAGTTTTAAAAATAGATTTTAACATTAATTTTCAATGCAATGGACGACTAGATGCTACTGAAACTGTTTTATGTACTGTTTAGTATTATAACAAGCTTAGCGACTGCTAGATTATATATTTTTTGTCACCGTAATTGAAAAAAAATAAAATATTTTAAAGCATAATATCGTATAAAATCAGTGAAAAAAAACAATAATGTTTATTTTATAAATTCTAACTTATGCATTAGAATACTATTCATAATTTAAGTCATATAAGTTGATATAACCTGTATATCAAACTGCTGTGTAAATAATATATAAATATATATTTTATAAACGAATAGTTATACACCTACTCTTAAAAAAATGACAGTTAGTGAATCTCCAATAAGATATTTGCCTTCAGCTAATCTTATCATAGGAAACTGATCCTTGCATGTGCATTCACTCAATATTTGACGAACCTAAAATGATAAAATAAACAAACACTAAACAGTGATGTACAAAAAATTAACCAAAAAAATTTAAAAAGGTAAACTATAATTTTCTTTAGGTATTTTAATCACTTTTCAATTGTCAGAAGATATATTAAATTTATAATTAAAACTTCACTTAAATTTCGTTAATTGCTAATAGTAATCTGATTTGAATTAATTCTAGGTATTTATTGCATTCATTTGTCAATGGAAAGCATCATAAATAACTTATAATTTAAATTGCTTTGAATTTGCTATTATTGGACTTGTCACTGCGCGTCGCAGCCATAAAAATAGAACAACGAATGATGTTTAACATAAAGCTATTTAGCCCTGTTTTAACTCAATACAATTTTTAACTGAATACAATTTTTCAATTACTTTAAAATCTTTGTAAATTTTTCTAGGTCTGGTTACTGTAGCCTACACGTTTAGAAGCAAGCAATGAAACTGTTAAAATTCATAAATACACAAGAGAATAAAAAATTCAACTCCTGAAATAGAATCGAAAGCCATTTATAGCTTAGCGCTCGTGTAATTTGATTATAAATAGATATAGCACGATTGAACCCAGTAACACCAGTAGCTTAATACTTTATTTGATTCATTTAAAACCGCACTACATTGCGAAATTGCGTGCAGATTTTCAATTTATTCCCTACATTAAATTACAGTAGTAATTCAATACAGCGCAGACCACATTATAATTTGAAATAAAAAAACACAAGAATTTACAATTCTGAATTGTTTGATTCTTCATTTCTTTCACTCCACTGCACTCTAACTTTACAAAATACTTTAACGAAGAGTAATCACAAATAAAATTTAAATTCTAACCATTTCGTCAAGTGACATCATGTCTACTGCAATTACAGGTTTCCTTTTTTCACTCATCTTCTCAACCCCTTCCCGAAATGATTCCTTCTCCAACACCAGATCTTCAGCTTTTCTTTCTGTTTCCATTTCCGAAGCTGCTATCTCCGCGTCTATTTCAACCTCGAACTGAACAAGCTTCGGAGCCAGCATCCCCCACTTAGCCCCTCGTCGAGCCACCTCTAGCAAGCACAACACAACATTCCTTTCGTTCTTCCTCGTGACAAGGTCCTCAGTTTCGAAAAGAAGAGTATCTGGAATGGAAATATCATGGCGACACCATGCGATGAAGTTTGAAATGTTATCGCGAGAGAGGAATGTCCCTGGTTTGGCGTTAGAACGGTATGCCACAGGGGTGAAGGAAGACATATGTGATAAACCAGTTGGGAGTTTATATAAACCGTTAGAATTTATAACACACGTTGAAGTTGTAGTCTGAGAAATGACTGAATTTGGATTGGAAGTTTGGTTCAGTGTAACATTTGGTGTACATTTGTAAAGAATATTTTCGCTAGTTTTCACTTGACCGTTGACTTTCTGACTACCTTTCTCGAAATGATTTGCTCCATCTTCGTATCTTGTTATCTGTTCATAGATTGTACTACATTTATCATCGTTATGAATTACCCTATTGCCTGAGGCATCATTTTTAATCACAGTTGAGAAACTACTGGAATGTGTTTGAATAGACCCTGATGAACCGTTTTCTTTACACGAAACTCTCGAGTTCGCAGCGTGGCAGTCATTAAGACGTTGGAGTGTTTCCGAAATCTGCCTCTGTACAGCATTAGCGTGCTGACACAGCACCACTCCTGTCTCGAGGTGTTCAAAGAAGTTCCAAACAGCGATGGAAAGTTGGTAGAGCTCGTTGAACCAGTCTGCCAGGTCTTCCTTCATAGCGTAGAGGTACTCGTCCTGGGTGGCGTAGGGCTTGACTGAATGAAGGGCTGGAGGTTCCTGTGAGGTTAAGCTTCCTCCATCTGCTAACCTTCTTTCAATTATGATCTCCATCATCGCTGGGAAAGTTGGTGTAGTACAAGTCTCTTGCTGTATTATAAGTTTTCACTTATTTTATAAGTGTTTACTTATTTTCTTTATTGTTGTATTTTCTGCAATCATTAATTTGGTTAATTCAACTTTATATAAAAGGAATCTTTTAAGACTGAATTGATAATAATTGGGCAGTGCGCCTGAAATCTAACTTTTAGTAAAAAATTACTCTGATTTCATACATTTTTATTCTTGCTTCGAGCAGTATTTGTATGTCAATGAATTACAGTTAAGGTCTCATGTGCTGCAATCTCCAGAGGATACTTTATATCCATGAATGCATTATGAATACAATCGAAGGATTGTAATGCATTCAGGGAAAAAACTCATATCATATGTAGCCTCCGATATGCGCGTCTCTAGATATACTTTTTACAATCAGTAATTTATTTAAATATCACCCACTGAAGTACAAGTTTAATCTTGTTGTCTACTATAATTGATGCCGTTGCAAAAAAACGAAAAATGCAGCATCCCTGCTAAAAGTTCCTGGTATAAGTTACTGTTGAATTGCCAACTTGGACGAAATCGATCCTAAAATGAGAGATATCATTAATTACTTTCAGAAATTAACTTTAACATATACCAATATACATAATACATGCAATAATTAATTAATCTTTCTAGTAAGAACACGATGAGTCTAATACATTAAAAGTGATCGTCAAGTATTTATGCTATAGGTATATTCAAAACAATGATAAAAATGCATGCTATTATTGTTAAAATTTAATATTGTAATATAACTATTAAATTTATTTAACGTTTAACCATCTTAAATTGCATATAAAGTTGTCCATTATAATAATTATGCGGTATACTGAGCAATGAGCGTCATCTAAGTTATAACAATACATTATGCATAATAATGCAATACCGTCTTAACGATTCATTAATAAGTCAAGTTTCAGGAATTTTAATTAGTTTTCTAATTGAAATTTCATTAGATCTCTCTTATCAATAGTCTTTATAATTAAGCAAATTGGCAATAAACACTTGATTTAATTCTTAAAACTTTGGCTAATTAAAGTCTGACCTCGAATGCTAAATATAAGTAATTAACGCTAATTACAATTTATTATTATAATTGAGTGTATTGGTCTACATTTAGAATGACACACTACGTTATAATAATAATACTGATAATATAATGCAAGTCAGTGAACGAGTCAAGCTCTTATTCAAGGCCGCAATCTATTATTTTAATCGCTTCTTAATTTAATTTTAACTTAATATGATTTGTAAACTTAAATTGCGCATTTTAGATACAAAAAATAAATTATTATCTCAGCAATAATATTTTTACGCAAAGCAATAACTACAATGTAATAAACTCGCTAACAAACAATTTTCCACCGACAATAATTACAAAACATACAAAACTGAAACTAATGTGAAACAAAAAGAACGAAAAGTATTTGATAAGTATGGCGAGTTGTTCAAATACTTCATTTGGAGAATATTATAAATGATGTCATTATCGTATCGTGTATTTATTTGCACTCAGCTTAGTATCCACTCGTGGATACGTTTTGCAAATATGGATTACGACAGATATGCTGCCATGTTATGATTAGAAGGAAGTACAAATAATTGTGCGTCGAAAATAAGTAGTTTAAAAGGCCTACATATTTTAATCAATAACTATAGATAAAATTCGCTATATATATATATGTGGATTTTGTAACGTGTTTATGTGTAATTATAATATAATATACCAGTCATTATTTTTTTAGTTAAAAAATGACGCTTCTTCTTACATACTCATCAAATTTTGTTGTTTTTATTAATATTTTGTAATATTTTGGTGAGAATACTAAAACACTGAAAATGCATTGCAAACAGCTGATCGCAGTAACAATTCGTCAGTCTATCTGCTTTTATTTCAAACGGGTTGAATCACATGCATGAGTCACTTTAATTTGAAACATGCTGCTGATCTGTTGGCATAATTTTTACCTAAGAGAATGATAGACTACTAATAACATGACACAGCAATATTAGAATTTAAATCTCGATAACTTTTGACAGCTTATTATTGTTAATAAAAATCAACTCCAACTTTTATGATTCAACGTTTTAAACTTGAGATGTTCTAAATTTAAAAAAAAGATGTTTGGTTCCTAGAATTACAAGTGATTCTAAGTGTAGACAATTTTAGACATAATGATTTGATAAGATTTTTTTACATTAATTGAATAATAAATATCTTATTGAAAGAACATGCTATAAATAAGTAAACTAATGATCTCACAGTTTATTTAATGTATTACAGACTCAACAATGCTTAAATTGGTTAGTTATAACTAAAATTAAGATATATTTAATTATAATTTTTGCTAAGATTAAAATACTGATATTCTGCACTATATATTTGTTATAAAATAAAAATTATGATAAAAAACTGTCACTATTTTATGTAATAAAACCAAAACTACCTTGTTTCGAGGAAGGCAAAAGCATAGAATAATTCTAGGATATTCTTCTCAACACAACTGAGTTAATCCTTGTGTTAAACATGTGAACAGATGTAACTCTTGTGTGGGATTCAGACTCTGATGATGTTTATCAGTTGCAGACGACAGTAAACAGAGTGAGTCACTCGCTCGTAGTCTTTGCACTCAGTAGTCTGCGAAATGAACATATGGCTCATCATTATCAAACCATTTTTTCGTTATCCATGTTCAGGCAGAATAAGATTATTCACGAACAATGATTAAATTCAAGGTCAGAGAATGCTAGACTGATTCTTGCGATGATTTCAATAACATCATTTTATGTTCTGTGTTTGAATCAGAATGAATCTGGTAGAGAAAGTTAGATACAATAGTCATTAAATCTATAGTGCTGTCTAATTCAAATATTCCCAGAATTTTCGCTAAACTATAGCTTAATAATACGATAATTTTTAAAAAATCTATTTCAAGTACACAAGTAACGACAATCGAAGAATTACAATAAGCAGGAAATCTAATCTTATTATTATTACTGTACAACTTATAACTTAGATTAAAATTTACTTATACACTAAATATGTTGTTATTTGTAGTAAGTGTATCATAGATATACGAATAAAATAAAATAAATATGTCAAAGACATGAGATGGTTTAGACATATTTATTTTTAAAGTAAATGTTTACCATGATGCTATGCTTATATTTTATGGAAACATCTGATATCTGATTCCTTTTCTTATTTGTATTAAAGCCCAAATGATTCAAGGACGAAGCTGTCGTCTCAATGCTGCCAATGCAGCTGCTGCATTGGGGGGGGGGGGAGTTGGGTCCCCCTTATAATAGTTTGGTTCATTTTCACAGACATATACATATATTTAATACTAAATTTGCAGTTGCAAGCAGTTGCAAACTGTATCTTTCATCACACCAATGCAAGCCATATCTTTCATCACACCAATGCAAGCCATATCTTTCATTACACCAATGCAAGCCATATCTTGCATGACAATAATGCGAGCTTTATCTCGACTTGATTTTGTAAAAATCAAGTCGATTTGATATAATTTAAGATATATTGAAACTATTAAAATATTTTGCATTTCTGATTATAATCCTTACTTTATTTATAGTTTATTAAGTTAATTTTGGCTGAAGGTAATTAATTTAATTTCGTGAATTGACGATGACATTTTATTTGATTGTTATTTTTGATAAAATAGATTTTTGTTACTTTTAAAACAATAGGATTGCTCATAGAATGTTTTTAATGACAATAGTCTGACATTAAGTGATTAAGTTAAACTACTATATAAATCAGACATAAAGAAATCCATGATAAATTTCAGTACCCCCTATTTCTATTAAAAAATTCTTCCTTCTGCCAATTTATTTCAATCGCAGGCCTATTATAATATCAAAGAGCTGTTGCTTTGGGACCATGCTGCTTCTTGTTGCCAGCTGTCAAATGCAGCTGTCAGCAGCTGAGTCTTCTTTACACAGCTTATGGAGACCAAAGCAACCATTGGGCCCCCTATTACTGGGCCTATCAGCTGCCTAATGGGACCTTTGAATTAACAATTCCTAGAAAGCAATGAAAAGCTTTACTGTGACCTAGCATAAAGCAGCTTTATAGTTGCGTGTTGGGGAGGGGGGGGGCTGCTTAAGTAATGAATGAAACAGTTTGTAGGCCTGATATATGCAAGTCTTGATAGTTATTGATAATTGTTGTCAGAAAACAAAATTGATCCATTTTTGCTCAATGTGACTTGAGAATATTGTTCATCCTCCATGTCATAAAATTAACCAAAAATATTAAAAATGTAACTAGTTAATGGTTAGTGGCACACACCCTCCCCCGCCATTAAGGAACCTCTGTTAAAATATCATGAAATACTTGATAACAATGATTTGACCCAGAAACCCTAATTGTTATACACACATATTGCATTACTATAAACAAATTTACAATCTTCTTATGAATTGAACGATTTGTAACAGTTTATACACTCTTTTAATGACTTTTATAATATGAATATCAAAAATATACATAATTACATAACTTACATAATTTTCTAATATGAAAATCATAAATATCATAATATTGCATTTTGTATAGATCGAAACTCGAAAGAGATTGCTAGTGTACGTCCAACCGGCCTCGGGTAAATTAGTATTAAGTTAAATAATAAAGCAAGTTATGAAAATATTGAATGGTTGATCGGTAACATGTTTCACATACTTTAGAACTGTTACTCTTTAGGCGTTTTGTCCACTAAGTAAGTTATTATAATTTGAACATTTTGATCATTTTGTTTTGATCTGTTTTGTATTTAAATGTAAAAAAATTGAATCAAGCTTATTATATTGCAGTTGAATTTTTTTAATATTCATTCGCTAGATGACACGATATTCTTTAAAAAATATTACGAATGAATAAATATTTAGTGTACTGTTGAACTTTTCTATAATTAATAAAAAAATTCATTATTCAGAACTTACTTGATCGTAGGCCCGTATATTTATTATTCTGCAATTTACGATTCTATTGTAAATTAATATTTGTTTGAATAAAATGAATAGTTATATGAAATTATAAATTATGTTATTTGAGTCTTGTTTTTTATTTTAAAGAAATCAAAATTAATTGAAATTTAATTAATTAATTAATAATCAATATTAAAAATTAAAGACAAGAATAGAAACAAAGTTCAAAAATATTTAAACATCAGTTGAGGGAGGGGGGAAGGGTGGGTTAAACCCCGTCAATCTCCTTTTGGTCGGCTATTATATTTAATTTACAATGAATTAAAATTCATATAAAATGAGACTGAAATTTTTTTTTATTCAAAATGTAAGCATATTGAAAATCAAGGGCTGTCAATACATTATAAAATTATTCGTTCATATTTTAAATCAAAAACAAATAAAAGATACTGACACTGCACTGGTGTGGATGCTGCACTAATCAGCGACTACCTTATTTATCAGATTACAGTCTCAACGCAGCATCGATACAATTGAATCTAGTTGACAAGAATGAACCGCACAGTATTTGAATAATCAGAAATTATTGTTTGAGAGCAGAGCAGTCGGCTTATCACCATAATACTGAGAATTGAGTCTATGAGACTTTTACATATCCTCAGTAACAGTTAACATTGTAATACATTGTACACATTGTACATATACACACTATACACACTGTAAGCCTAAGTATTATAGTGTGTATAGTTGTCTTGCAATACTGTAGGCTATTAACAGTTTTGCAATGTTCAACTTGTTTGTTGTTTTCTCAATCAATACAGAAAGTGTTATGAATTCAGGTTTTAATAATGTAATAGAGTGAAATTAAATACAAAAATTACTTAACAAATCCTAATTTATCCCTTTTCTCTCCCTTTCTTTCTTTCTTTCTTTTTTTCTCTCTTTCTTTCTTTCTTTCTTTTTCTATTCAGTTTTTCTTCTCTCAATTTTCTTCTAACTGCTAACAACGACGAACCTCACAGCGAACAAAACACATAAAGTTTGTAATCCACAAAATCTCTTTGGCGTTTTTTCTCTCCAGCCGATCCACTCTATACGGGATCATGAACTCTCATTTCTCTTTGTTCATAGATTCAACAAACTCTGTATCATGTTTCTTCATTAAGAGTCGACCTCAGCGATATATTTATTGTTTTATTTACTTAGAAATCTCATTGCCTTGAATCGATTGAATCTCACTAGTTCACAACTTTGAAATGCGTAGAGCAGATCTACGTATAAACAAAGATAAATCAACAAGTGATCTTTTGTAATTTTATTTTTGCTTTGTGTAAAATAATGTGTACTAACCACCCTTACAGTAAACTTAGATACATTATATACCGATATATTTTTACCAATAAACGTACAGAAACAGTGGTTGATAGAATAATGGCTGGTCGAAAGTGATGAAATAAGATATTTGAACAATATATCTTTTTTAGTGCACTCCAAAAGATGATATAAGTGAAGCAATCATTTTCAACCGTTCATCTATTCTGCAGCTACTATTTTAGCTTATTTCTACTACGATGAGATGATACTTCGACTTGGAATAGATTAATAATGTTAAATTTTGTATTCACATCTTAGTCATGAGATATTTGCATTTAAAAAAAGTAAATGCATGCTGTCGCTGTATGATTTACAAACTGGCGTCCAAGTCATTGAATCCCAGTCGTCTAGAGTTGCTGAGTATAGTCTTTGAAGATTCGTCTCCAGATGATTATCATCCAGGTTTGCATTGCTCAGTCACGACAAGTAATGATCACATCACAGATATATATACTTAGAATGAGATGCTTTCAATAGTAAAATTCAATACTACTTTCTGAGGATTTAATACTATAGTAGAGTTGTGATTTAATAAATCGCTTTGTGATATAATGTTTTGCATTTTAACCAGCAATCTATTACTAGTTATTATTACTATGAGCTGAAAGTGTCGCTAGCAATTGGATAAACTAAGATCATAATCAGACGTCAATTGAAGACTGTTTATGGTAAGTATATTAAAATTTCAAGAGAGATAAAAACTAATTTACTTTAATTGAATGCATAAAGACATATAGCAAAAAGGTAAATCAAACTTAAGGTAAATTAAATTTAAAAAATATAGTAAAAAAAATTTAGTGAAAAATATTTGTATTATTTAATAAACTTCAATCTCTATGAAAAACAAAGATGAGTTTATTAACAAAATATAGCAATGCAAATTGACCTTATAATCTCTATGATAATTTTGCAGTTAAATTCAAAAATTACTTTTTATAATTGTATTGATTACCGGCTTTGTAATATTCAGTCTTTTATTTAATTTCACGCAGCTTTTAATCTGTAAATTACATTCTGCGGTAAATTTATATCTCGCAGGTTCAGTTTGGCTGATTGAATTACTGAACCTAACTGCTATAGTTAAATCAAGTGCAATATTTATTGTTTTGTCGTTTCAACAAGAGATCTAATAAAAATCATGGATTGTTTATCGTATTATCTTACTATATAACTATAATCTGCGCATTTGATCGTATCTAATTGCATGAAATCGGTATAAAAAGGACAATTTTACGATGATAACTAGATTTTAAGTAAACAGAAAGACAAAATTTTAGTTTTAAAGGAACTAGAGAATTTAAAATAAGAGGGGAAGGAGAGAATATTAGAGGAAAGGAGAGGATATTATATTATATATCTTTGCTTTGATAAGAAGAGCAAAATTTATATATGTTAAGTTTTTAAAAAGTTTTACCCTTTCCAGAGTGATGTTTACCCTTTCCAGGGTAAACAGTGAAAAGATTTTAATAATTAAAAGAAGATCGTCAGCTTTAAATGAAGCTTTTAGCCCCATGGACTACCTCTATTAATGATATCTAATTAGTAACTGTGTCGACGTTTTTGCAGTAAATAAAGTATACGTTTATCAAAAAGAGCTTTTTGAAATGTATCAAACTAATACATAAAAAATAACAGTCATTTTAGAAAGAAATTTGATGAATGATTTAAGCAATGTTTTTCGAATGAAGCAGCTTCTCAATTCACATATTCTCTCGCTACGTGTAATAACGACCGACTCGTTTTAAGTAAGTCGGTCGGGAAACGTTCGGACGTGACCGGTTTAATGTCCGGTCGATTACGGGATATCTTCCATTACTCCAGCTGTCCGAGAGTACAAGGCTTGGGAATCGATCGACCTTAAATGCTCCAGTCAAAACGGATCACAGTTTTTAACGTCACTAAATTTCTGCGCGAAAAAATTCGAATTAAATGAAAAGATTTTTGTTTTGATTTTCACGATAAAATTAGTATATTAGTGATGCTTTAGTATAATGCTTCTGGTTTTATTTGTTATTATCTCTTGTGATGATTTTTTGATGTGATGTGACTTAAGCAACACAAGAGTTGTTTTTGTTTATAGTACAATTTCTTCGATAATTTTACATTGATTAATTTTTTGGTTTATCCGAAATGTTAATCACTTACAAATAAAAGCCCTCTAAATTTAAATATCCAAATATGATATTCTTTGCTTGCATAAAACGTTACACGAAATAGAAAGCATAGAATTATTGCGAAAAGAAAAAAAATCTGTTACGAAATTTCATCAACTAATCGTATTATAGAGATAAATGATTACGCAACTTTTATATCACGGAGAGATGTTATAGATTGGATGTTATAGATTGCTTTTTGGCATACGCCAAAAAGCAATCTATAACATCCATTGTCAACCATTCCATTACCCAGTCCCATTGTTAACCCCAAGCTGCATATATACTGATTTCGATTTCGCACATTTCGTGTTTCGCATTACAGTGAACTCAGACCCTGTCGTCGTTGAAAAGATTGAATTTCGAAAATGCAATCGTGTTAATGAAAATGGTCAAGTTCAATCAAAGCAGATGTTGTTTTTTGATGGAGAAAGCAAAGAATGTAGGTAAATACACGCATTACTTGAAATGTAATGTCAATGCAAGAGTAGCCAATCGAAATACATATATAGTTCAAAATAATTTTACATCAAAATCCTGAAACTATAAGCTTGCTTTCAATTCATTGATAAGTTTATTCATAATAATGTAATTATGGTAACATTTCTAGAAAACATTAAGCTAAGTTGCATGCTTATTTGTCTACTGCTTCAACTAAGAAGGGATGGGCCTACAGTTGTGTTTTAAATTCATTAAATTTTGCCATTACGTAATTTTAGTTTTGATTTACTAATTTTATCTTTAAAAACTTTATCAAAAGCTTTCATTTTCTGTAAGGAAATTTCGATAATCAATATTCTTGATTGCTGCTCATTTGATTGAACGATTGAAGGATGTCGCATCGCAATATTTAGCATCCATCTGTTGATGATTTACTACAAACTGTATAATATTCTTCCAATGATATTATCTACAATGTATAGATGTTTTATCTATTTTCTCTGAAATGGGTTATTCTTTGTCGTTAGTTTTCACTGCATAATTATTCCATAAATAAAGTACAGCAATAGTATTTGAAAATTAAAGGAATGTATATCAGGTCTAGTATATTTTTCATCTGTTTGGTTTTTAATTAAATTTATTGAAATGATATTAGTAATTAATTTATAGTTACTCGTAAACTTTTAACAAATAGTTTTTGAAAATCTTTATGATAGAAATATTTCTTCTGTTGATATCTACATCCTATATTATCAAACTAACAATATACAGTTAAAAATGCTACTGTTCATATACATTTTGACTGAATATATTCCTTCAACGATATTGATAACAAGAGTCAAGGCTGATAAATTTATTGTACCATAAATGAGTAATTTACCACTGTTACTTTATATATTTCAATTATTTTACTTAAAAGAACTAACTATGAATAAAGTGTACCAATCATCTTTTGCAACTGGCGCACTTGCATAATTTATTCTATTTTGAAATACGCTCGAGGTTGACGCAACATTTGTCATCTGATAGCACTTGATTTACCGAATTCTCTGATCGCTCTTTCGTCAGTTTATGATAATATTACGACCTAGGATGACCTGGCTTTTAGGATAAAAGTGTCTTCACGAACAGTCCTGCTCTTGGCGCCGGAATTAATGTCACGCCATGACGTCAGAGTCATTATCTCCGAATGGAAATAGTTCCGTGGATAGACGCTAGCAGGGAAAGAATTCCAATCCGTCCAAGGATATCACGCAATGTGAACATAAATGAGAATGATTTCAGAGATTTTTGTAAATTGTAATATCTGTAAGCAGTAGATAAGTAAGATACTATTTACTGATAAATTATATTATGCTACTGTTTAGTAGCATACTACTAATTATACTACTAATAACATGATAATTAGTAATACAGATACTTAGCGAAATTAAGAAAAGATTTTAACTTGAAGATAATCAGTAGGCCTATGTCATCTCAATATTAACTTTAGAAAAAAATTATAAACAGACTTGCTATATTTTTTTGGCTAGCTTTAGTGAATTAAGTTTAAAAATCAATATGCCAATGCACAAGCCTTATATTTAACTTAAACTACTAATTAGCTTTAAAATAAAATCAGTTCAGGAATTAAGTATTTATAAATGAAATCCGAATAAAAGATTTTAGTATACGCAAGATACTTTTAAAAATATCTAAGTCATTGTTGCATTATTCTGTCTAAATTGACATTTACTGTAAAAGGACTAAGTTCACAAACTATTTATTTTCTCAATGGAAGCAAATGTAAAAAAAACTTGCGAACAGTTACTTGGGCGAATTGAATTTATCCGGTGAATCGTTGTGAATGCAGTGAAACAACCAATTCAGATAATGAAGCGAAAATTTATGACAAGACTTTGATTGAGAAATGAATGAATGAAAAAATGACGATTTACGAAGAGCGATTCATAGAAGATTGATGCGCGCGGCTGAATTTTATGAGATTGAATTTAATCTATAAGAAGCCACGGCATGATCATGAAAGCAGTTATTTGCTATCTTGGCTGTTGATATCTTCATGATATCTCAGTGATTATAGAGCTTGAGATTCTTCATTATGATTGTGTTTAAGTTTTAGCGATATTATAAAAAAATAAACAAAGTGAACTGTTTCCTTAACTTAACGACTGAGCTGACTTACAGTAGAGTTGTTTACTTAATTTCTATTGTTTGAATTATATCTGCATAGGCTTAAATACAATTCAGAAGTATGAATTCTAGAGTAAAAGAAATCGTCGAATTTCAGTATATAACTTTACATCTTGCAGCAAATTCTACTACAGAGACACTGTCGCTGCATTGTTCCGCATCTCTCTGTAATTGATTAAAATCGTAGCGTATCCGAATACAGCTGATTAGATTTTTACGAGCAATCAACGTTATCGATTTGCAGACTGAAGTTGTCTAAACGTTTATTATATGCTTGTGGTTTCTCATATACTATGCGATCATAAACTGCGAATGTTTTCTATTAACGTTCGACGCATAATGGCTAGTCGTTTGGACGTATATTATAGCGAAGTCCTTCGTTCTAGCTTGCGGGCAAAATACTACGCATCTTTATCAGCTCTTTTATTAGTCACAAAAATTCCATAAACTTAGAGCGTCAATGTCACAAGAAAATGTTACCCTTTGTCTTTTAATTAAATTCGTCAGTTTTGATCCAAAAACTTTGTTTCTATATCAACCTGCAACAATATAAAATCAAGCGCATATTAGGTCAAAATGTGCAAATTGTCACGTATGCTGTGTAACCGAAATATGATAAGAGTGTATTGGTTACCTGCTGCTTTTGCATATCGTATTTTTTAAAATTGATATAAATACAATGTTACTATAACTTCACTTCTTTTACGCAGCACATCGATATGTCCTTGTGTGCTTGCATACTTCTTTCTCGTTGCTTTTTGGAAATGTTTTTGCAACGAACAGAAAATATATTGAACGCTTAGTTTTACCCTTGGGAATGAACACAATCAGTTCGCGAGCAGTTAACCTTCAATAGAGTATCACGAACGCGTCTGGAAAAAACATATTAGTATAGTGATTATCATGACAATGTGTAATGATTATAAATTAAGGTCTATATACACTGTATATGACTAAATGCTGCTTATTCAAATTGATCATAGCTGCGTTAAATACTTATTTTACTAAAATAAATTGACATTAAGAAAAAATTAGTTAGGACAAACGCATAATAACAAATAAACATGAATTAATGAACAGTTTGTTATTAAATGACAACAATTGACAACTGATTGAGTAAACACATTATCATATAATAATATTATGTTGCATTGTTTGGTGCACTTAATAATCTGCGACAACCGTTCTGAGAAAACTGTAAATTGTCACCGCGTATTTCTCTGAAATATTGTACGCTCTTATTTCAGAAGGCAACTTGCGATTTAAATTTAATACAGCTGCAAAATGCTACTTTTTATTTCGTGCATTCATTTTATTTACTCACTCTTTCCCTGGTCTGCTAATTTATTATAAAACTTATTAAATTCTTTAACTTTTTCAAGGGTTTATAGAGTTTTATCTTTTGAAATGATTATGACAAGACCTGATGATGGTGGACATATCAATGAAGCAAAAATGTGATAATTACTTATGGTTCTTTTTTGAACTAGGCTATAGACATTTTAAAAAGAAAAAATTAATAAATAATTATGATTTTCTTATCTAAACATTTAAATAATGGAAACTGTAATAAATAATTATGATTTTCGTTTTCAAACCAGGCTGTATTCAAGCGTCTACTCACTTCTACCAAGAACAAAGTCAAGTCCAAGTCAAAGCACATCTCTCCAGAAGCGCTCGAGTTGCAGCGACAAGAAAGACTCGATGAATTCGAGCAACTGAAACTGAGATGGAAGGTATAATAATTAATGAACAGAAAATTGATTTAAATAAACTTCTGTATGCAGCAATCGAGAATCTCTTATTTTTAAATTTTGCTGTTTTATTTTGTGTTTATTACGATACTGATTGACTTTGAGTCGAATTTTGAATAAGATTTGTTTATGCAAACGTGGAATCTTTTAATACATATTCAGTTATATTAACCTATAATTAACAGTACAGTAATTAAGAGTAATAATATGTTGAAAATAAATTAACCACATTCTGAATCATTTTAACCCAGATACGCTAATGGAGACAAGAAAGTGTTACTGATCATAGCATTATCGATGTTTATACAATCAATGTTTATACCATTTAACAATAACTTTATAAATACATCGAGAACTGTCTGATTTTTATGACAGTGTCATAAAACGAAATTCATAAAACGAAATGATTAGTTTTGCTTAAATTCTGCCATCATTAGGAAGAATTAGCGGCTCGAAGCGAGTTCCTCTCGATCAAGTCGACCGATGAGCAGCGCGAGGAGGGAGCCAAGGAACTGGTCGACACGGCCTATATCGTAGATCGCGATGGGCTCCCCTTCTTACGGGCAGTCTTCGGGGTCGAGAGATTTGAACCGAATGAGGTTAGGATCAGCGCTAGTGATGATCTACTGACTGTTCACGCTGAGAATCTAGAAGATACGGGTTAGACAGATTGAAATTCTTCCATTTTTATTTACTTATTAAAGGAATGATTTTACACGTATACAGTATATGACTTTTATTGTTTATAAGGTGCGTAAGTAACAGTTCATTGATGATAAAGTGACTGAATAAGATTAGAAAACTACTGTTTATTTGAAGCATTTAAACATATTTATATACTGCATCAATTGATATAAATCAATCCGTTCACATTCACTTTAGTCTTAAATTTTGATCCTTTGTTTACCGTGCAGATTATTCAGTGTTCAAGAAAACTCTCATACGAAAACTCGATCTTCCAGTCAACGTGGACCGTCGACGAATGTTTTGCCGCTACTCGGACAGCGGCGCACTCACCGTTGAGATGCCTTTCCATCTCCTCCCCCGACGTTCACCCTTCCAAGGAACCGAACCCCCGACATCCGATCTCTCTACAATCGTCCCAATCATCGTCGACGATACCGGTCGACGTGTCATCCGATTATCGTTCCGAATAGGTCCCGATTTTACGTCCGACGATCTGCACGTCGGTGTAGCTAGCGGCGAGTTGACTATATGCGCCGCCTACTCAGCCGAAATAGGCGAACACGGGTCTGAGATCACAAGGAGGGAAGTTAACCGTCAGTTTCGTCTGCCCCCCCATCGTGGGGCGGATATAGAGTCCTTCAGACACTGCCTGAGTCCAGATGGGATTGTGTATGTCGAGCTGATACTTCGAGCTGATCAGGCATTCCAATGCGAGGTGACGACCGAGGAGCTGCATTTGGAAGAGACTGAGGGAGGGAGGTTGAGGTCAACGTCCAGCGGTGGGCAGGAGGATAGCGTAGACGATAATGCGTTTGAAGAAGAAGAGGATCGGAGATATAGCACACATTCTTGGTAGATTTATGAAATTGAGCTGTGGATACTTTGTAGGATAAGAAGAATGAGAATAATGCGAGATTAATGATAAGATTAGTTAGTACATTACTTTTTCAGCAGTTTTTTATGCATTATAGAAAATTACCATTTTTTTAATTAAGATGGGGATGTAAACTAAAAAACTCTCCATAAGACCTATAATTTTTCCACAGTTTATTTATTATAGACACCAAAAACTCACGTCCATTTTTACTGGTGTGGGCAGTATTTAACCCTCACGCCTCCCCGTCCCTCTGTCTGCGCCACTAAATATGTGAGCGTTAAGTGACTTTTAAGCTTTATTGAAGCTCGTTGAAAAGTTATAGCAAGTCAAAATATGTGACAAAATCCGTGACATGTATACTATTAGTAAAGTATACTAAGGCCCAGCAATTGGCCATGCAAGGCTGTGCAATTGTACAATACTTGTATATCAAAGTCGTTTGTAAACTATTAAAGTGCGTGCCTGGGACTTATTTCATTCATACAAACTCGTCACTAGCCTAATTTATCAGCTCTGAAGTAGGTTATTTATTTTCAATGTCATATTGCAAATAAATTGATAATATTTGTGATTATTAATTTATAAACCTCTGTAGTTGAGACTGCCTACCGAGTAGTACTAGGTTAGGTTAGATTGTACACTTTGAGGCTAAAAATGAGCACGTTTTGTTAAGCGGCGTGGCTGAGTAGGCCAATATAGTTAGCAACATAAGTGATAGAAGTAGTTTAAGCTAAAGCCTTAAGAGCCTAATTAAGTAAGATTATGACCTGTACAATATTTTGTAAATGCTCGTCGTAGACAGTAGCCTAAAGTACAAGAGTATAGGCTTATAGTACAATACCACAGTATATTAAAGCAATGTATATTTGTGATGGGCTGTGAGCCTTGTGTTATGTAAGAATATTATAGGTCTGCGCTAAGTTGAAGTTGTTAGGTTCTGTAGTAATTGTAATTCTCGTCTTATAATTCAATAACATTTATAGTAATAATAAATAGACTTCTTTTCAACATTTTGAATTCTTAATTATTCAATGATTAAATAAATATACTTGATCTGTGCTTTATTGTTCATATTCTATACGTATATATGTATTGATTTTAGTGAAACATTATTTTTAAAAGTATATGACGGCATATAAAGTTGCAACTCTTCAATCGATTTAGGCATAAATTACATATTTTTATTTGAAAACAATTATTTTTATCATTAATTAATAGACTTGTTTATATCAACAAGCAATTTCATACTTTCAGAATTAAGAAAATAATAATGTCGTTTTCGTTGAACAAATATTGGTGGTTTTGTGTGGTACTGGCACTGCAGTGCAGTATCACCAGTGCGTCTAGGATTCTTATGTTACCCGTATGTGTTAAGAGTCACGTTCAAGGACAAACAGTCATTGCTCTCGAACTCGCTAGTCGTGGACACGAAGTTCACATGTTTTACCCTAGTGGACTTTCTAAGCCACCTAACCTTCAAAATGCCAAGACGATCATTATGGAAGAGTACGCGCGTCCAGCGTTAGATGGTCCTCTAGACTTTGATGAAGTTACTGATAACATGACTCGAATGTTAATGGAAGGAATAAGCGTTTATTCTGTAACGAAATATCTCGAAAAGATAATTATTGTTGAATGCACGCGAATGTTGGAGTACAACGAAGAATTGTACGCAAAACTGAAGGGTATAAAGTTTGATATTGCGATTGTCGATGGACTGTTTTCAACAAAGTGTCTCTATCTTGTGCCGCATCGTCTCGGTATACCTTGGATTACCTTTACTGATATGGTGGAACCTTGGTTAGTTAGAGCCCCATGGCTACCGTCATTTGTTCCAATTCCTCTTAATGCTTATTCAGATCGAATGACATTTGTGGAACGTTTTATCAATACTTTATTTGTCGGCGTGTTGAGTCTTCTATCACCAATGTCAAACCCACCGGAGAGAATAATAGAACGCTATAGAAAAGAATTCGGGTATTTTAAAACTCTCGATGATCTTGTTGTTAATTCATCTTTTTGGATGACATCCAGGCATTATGTGTCAGATTATGCAAAACCACTTATGGCAAATATGGTAGACATTGGTGGTCTCACAATTGATCCAGACATAAAAGAACTTCCCGATGATATAAATAAATTTATAACGGAATCTAAAAAAGGCGTCATTCTGGTTACATTCGGTTCTATGGCTTCCGTATTTCCCGAAAACATAACCCTAAAGTTTGCATCCGCATTTGAAAAGTTAGTATCGTTAGGTTATCGAGTAATCTGGCGTATTAAAAACATTGATAAAATAAAGCTTCCTTCTGATGTCTGGGCATCCAACTGGCTCCCACAGAATGATATCCTCGCGCACGAAAGAGTTCTACTTTTTATTACTCACGGTGGAAACAATGGACAAATGGAATCCATTTTCCACACTAAGCCAATGATCGGTTTTCCACTAAATGGCGACCAGCCTTATAACGTTCGTAGGATGGTCAATAGAGGATATGGGATTGCAATGGATATCCTTAATTTCAATCCGGATGAACTGGTTACAAAGGCTCAGGAAGTGATATCAAATCCGTATTATAAAAAACGAGTTACTCTTGCATCTGATATAATTAAGAGTGATCTTCAGAAACCGGCTGAGAAGGCAGCTTGGTGGATTGAACACGTGATTCGTTTTGGTGGTGATCATATGAAATCAGCTGGCAATGAGCTTTATTGGTTTCAGTACTGCATGCTAGACATAGCGGCTGTTCTAGGTTTCGCTATATTTCTTATATTAGCTTGCGTTTTCAAAAGCTTCAAATTTATTTTCAGAAAATTTTGCGGCAAGAAGCAAGCGAAGCCAGAAAGTAAAAAACTGAAACGTAATTAGAATTTAGTTAAATCGCTATGTTGAACAGAATACTAGCAATTAGTGACTGTTTTTGGATAAATTTGTTTTTGACTATTTAATATTGTTGTTTTATATTGACTAAATGAATCATAATTTTGTTATTAATATAAGGGGACTGTATGATACTAGCTAATAATAATATTTAACTTGTGCATTATTAACTTTATTAGTCACTTTAGAAATTTAAAGCGTTTTTAAAGTGTACTTCAGTGATATGATCTATTTTTAGTAGTCGATGAAATTGTTGAGAAATTTATGACACGTTATAAACTGCCGTGTCGTTAAAAATCTATAGGCCTACATTATAATTAATGAAATCTAAATCGTCTAATAATTATAATTGATCGATAATTATAATAAGTGATACTATTTTTAATTTAGTTATAATATTCCTTTTGGTTGAAAAGATCAACATAGTATATTTTGTATTTATTGATACTGATTTGAAATATTATCTGTCTAATTGAGTATGCAAAAGGTACTTTAAGTTTCTATGGTAATAGCTATAATCTATAAAATTAATATTGCTAAAAATAATATTGCTAAATAAAAATTCATAGTTAAAAACAATACTATTTAAATAATTATGAAATGAAATATTACTATGAAAATTCTATATAAAATTATATCATATGAAAATATATCATATACTACTGCACAGCGATATCACCTAGAATAAATATTCATTTTATATTGTTTGTCAATAATATTTTTAATTCATTAAAGCAAATTTAATGATAAATGTACATTTTCATAACAAAGTATAAACTTAGGATTTTTCAGAAATAATTAATTAATAACAAAATATTTAATTAAATAATTAATTTAGCTAAGAAACAATTATAAATAACAACAGCAATATTAAAGTTAATAACAATTTACTCTTGTTCAACTGTTCTCCCAAAGTTCAGACAATAGCCTATCAGACATAACTAAGCAAAGTCTGATGCATATTATGTCTCAGCATCATCTTCTTCGTTTGCTGACGGTAATGCGCCAGCAAATGATGTAGCAAATATTTTATATTTACACTGTAAAGTGAAATATTTAATCTAATACTGTTACTCGTGTGAAGAAAATAAAATACATTAAATAAAATGAATATGTACAAGAGTTGATATCAAAATATATTTTTTTTTAAATTGCACTTTAAACAATTATCCGAGATTATCATATACACAAAATATACGCTACATAATCAGGAAATTTAGTCATGGATTAAATAATATTTAAAATATTGTAAATATTGAAATGCTACTGAAAACACAAAATAATTGCTGAAAAATACTATTGGAAAACTACTTTAGGAATTGCAGGCTAAAGAGAAAAAGTACAATACTTAATACAGTCCCATTAAAGAGTAAGTTACTAGAAATTTATAATATTTGGCTTAATTAATGAAACAACAGCAGATTTTTACTTAAATATAAATTTAAAAAAAAATCAGAAAATCTTAACTTGCAAAAAATGAGTAAATCGTAACTTCAAAAAAGTTAACAGTAAACAAATCTAAAACTTTAGAGTTTAATAGACTTCTTTAAATTTAGCCGGAGTGGGAGAGAGGGGAGGAAGCGTTCTGTTATGCTTTGATCCTTTTGATCCGTATTTATAAGCGAGTTGATCAGCGAAGAACATTGGCTACAATACAAAGAAAAAAATCACATTAGCATTTTTTAAAATTCAAATATTGATGAATAAATTGATGTAATTTTCGACTACATTGCAATTGATAGTTTTATCACAGGCTATTATTAAAGTAGGATGTTCAAAATATTCTAATGAAAATTATTTAATTATGTTTAATGACTACTAATTGTTCAATCAGACAGTTTAATTAATATTAGTTTCGATCAATATATGGACCAATCTAATTAATGAATCTATAAATACTGCAATCTATAAAAGTTAATGTACCGATTATAAATTATTTTCAGTTTCTTGATGCGATTTTGATACGTCAAGTGCCTTAGCATAACATTATTTCAAAAAGTCCCATAGTAAAGTTACCTATTATACTTGCTTACTTTACAATAGAGCTGATATTGTCATATCCTAACGTTATCATCTTTATCCTAAATATCTTTGCTACAAAGTAAAATATTAATATTATTGTTATAGCTTTACTTGTGCTGAAGTAGTCTCAGCTTGCACCGGTGCAGCTTTCTTGCGTAGAGCTTTCAGCTGGTACGCCTCTGAGAGCTTCATCTTTTCCAGACTAGTGGAGATGTGAGCATCAGGTCGAGGTATGATCCCGATGTCACCGAGCTTGTAGTGATCTTCCAAAACGTGACTCGACATTTCTGTTCTAATGCTAAATTTCGTATAATCAGATATTCGCAATGTTTGTCAAGATTACAGACCTTAGATCACTAGATGAAATCTTGCAGCCAAGTTTTTATAGTATTAAAACTTTACGAAATAAAGCAGCATCAATCTTAAATGATACAATGATGATAAAAAGAAGAAAATCATGATAAAGAGCAAATACATAACAGAAATAGAAAATAAATAAAAAGTTAAAGCATTAATACTTATATGAAACGTTATTATCTTTAATGCATTTCCATACACCCTATATACACAGAAGAAGTATACAAATTCACATAATGAATATAATTATAACACATTGACTCAACTGATACAATATTATTAAGAATAGAAATATAATTACAGACAGTTTTCCATTCAACACCTAAGATTAATTCGCCAAAATCTAGTCACACAAAACTAATTATTTTCAGTCAGTGCCTACTATTATACTACTCAAAGTAAGTATATAAAATAAGTATAATAATAGACTAACTCGGAGTCTCCTGATTTGATGACTGTTTTCTCACAAATAAATGCGCTGTTGAGAACAAGAAGAAGACTTTCAAGTAATCCTTCTCTTGTTGCTCTGCTGTCCTCTGGTGTGTCTTCACAATACTCGCCTGGTTTTGACTGATAATGCAAAATATAACTTAAAAAACAATGCAATATATAAGCTTTTAAGAGAGCGTGCAAAAGATCCATTATTTCTTAATGACAAACTACAAGACATAGTGACAGGGATCTAAAAAGTCAGGACCTTAAAGTATTTTGAAACCAGTCGCAGCTTTGAAAATCAAGCTGAATTAGCTTCGAACATATCATGCTTGCCTTAAAAAATATCATTTTGGAAACCATATTATGAAACTATATATTTGGAACTTATATAATATCGTATAACCACATGTTAGTTTGTTAGTTACATAATAAGACGTAATTATAATAATGCCACAGTTGAAAACTGACCGTTATGACAGTTTTAAGAGCAGCTGCACACTCCAGTAGAGTTCTCTCTATTCGTCTGCGAAGTTCAAGTCTTCCTTCGTACTCTTTTGTAACGCGTGCAAGTTGCTCCTCTAACTTCTCATTCTCCATAGCCATGGCTGCCATCTCTGGTCTAAATAAAGAAAGGTTACCTATTTGCACAATTAAAGTAAACTTATGAAGTAGTAATTGTAGAATTTATAAAGTCTAAACGCTGCGCCATATACAAGATTATGTAATCTTGAAGGTATATACAGAAATATAAATTCAAACGGTGAGCTGTTATAATAGGCTGTATTTCAAATTCATAAATTTTGGCATAAAATTCAAAGCAAACTGTATTTCATAGACTGTATTCAAAGCAAACTGTACAAAGTTGAAAGACTCAAACTGTATTTGGGAAGAAATAAATGGTATACTTATAAATTACTTGCTATACCCTTCAGTAAGTTTCTTGTTTTAGTAAGAGCTTGATGATGATAATTCACATCGTCAGTGCAGTTTATCAACATTATAATATACTTAAATTTATTCAAAGTTTACAAAGTTACTTTATTCTTGAAAAAAATTGTACTACAGTTCATAACATAACTAATAATTCTCAATATCTTAAGAAAATCTCAAAACAAAATTTAGATAATTTGATATTCAGCATAAAAAGCAACTTATATTACTGGGAATCAGCCAACTCTCTCTGCAGTGCAGCAGACTGTGCCTCTAGACGATCCAATTCTTTATCTCTAACATTGGCTTGGAGCAGAAGGGAATGCTGATATTTACATTTCTCCGATAAAGCACGAATTATCTAAATAAGATCATAAAATGCTATATTTTTCACATATACTTGTTCCTTAAGCAATCAACACAATATGGCTATTTATAACAGAAAATAATTCTTAATAATATAAAAAGATTAAACTATATAATATTAGTAACCATTAACAAACTATATAATATTAGTAACCATTAACAAACTATATAATATTAGTAACCATTAACAAACTATATAATATTAGTAATCATTGAATATGATATCCATACTGTGAACAAGCTGTGCAGTAACCAAGATTAAGTGAAAAGTCAAATCTTAACACTACTTTAGTATAGCAATAGTACAGAAACAAAAATATAAAAATGAAAACTTTAAGCAAAAATACTTTCTAAAAATACTTTCTTTTTTAAATATATTCTGTGCAGAAATAATGAAAATCAGTTTTCATTCAAGTAATGAATGAAAACTGATTTTTAACATCGCTTTCCCATACAAACTGTACAAAACAAAAATTTGAAAGCAAAAAACCTTCGCAACCTTTTGACTATTAACATTTTTCCTAGCCAGTTCTTTCTCCGTATCCAGAAGCAAAGCTATATTTTGTTTCTGTTCTCTCTCTCTCTCCTTCAGTTCACTATTTTCTCTGATCAGATCTTCCGTTGTGTCAGAGATCTTAATCATCTGCGTGTTGAGTGAGATGTTTTCTCTAATTGTACGTTTTGTTGTCTCTGCCATCTGGCGATTGGACGCTTTACGAAACTCAGCTGCAACCTGATTGACTCTTGTTACCATTTCTTTCTTCAACCTGTAAAGTTCAGATTTGAACCAGTTACTATATAATAAAATAGTTCAGTTACTATATAGTTACTAATTTAGTTCAGGTATTAATATAGTTCAGGTACTGCATAACTAAACAGCAATATACAATTGCGATTTAGTTATATAGCATTATAGTATTCTAGAAAATTAATGAGAGAAAGTATATCATATGTCAAAAGTAAATAATTTTTCTGTAATATAAAATTTATACAAAAATAGATTTTACAATTGAGAAAATTGGAGCTATCTATTCTAAACTTTGGGTATTATCCTAATCAACTTTGATCTTTTATAGCATCCATTTATTATCTCAGCTATAAAGAGTGTAAAAGTGTATAAGTACTGAATTCTACCAAATAATTACTTTTTTTGTAAGGTAATAAAGCTAACCTGTCTTTATCAATGACTTGTTTTCTCTCCAGCAAATAAGCATTATTCCTGTGTTCAGTGTCTTGCTCGTGTAGCTCTCTCTCTAGTGCATGCATCTTTGCTATCACATCCTCTCTCTGTACCTTAAAATCTTCCAGTGACGTCAACTTACCATCTTATGAAAATATAAAAACAGTAATTAAACTTTGCTATTTTAAATACTGTTATAATATAGGCAATGATGCATACTCACATTTATTTAATGTTAAACAATACAGAAAGAATAAAGTTATCGGTGTTTTTTAACACATTATAACAAAAAACATGCAGATCCATTATCTCTGACTGAAATTCACAAAAAATATAACATATATATTTATACTTACCTTCATTAAACTTATTTGTACTTGCTTGAAAACTTAATTAAGATATGAATAAAAGTAAGAAGTAATTAACTCAGATATCTAAGATAATATATCTAAGATAATATATCTAAGATAATATATCTAAGATAATATATCCCAGATAATATATCTAAGATAATAATCGATTAATTGATGATTAAGCAATGACTGTCTAATAAAACCAAGAATCTCACTAAGAATCATATTTTCAGTGGTCAGCTGATCTCTTGTTTCTTGATACTCTGTCCTCAGCTGCTGTAGCTGCTGTTCAAAGGCCTCCTTGTCGGCGTCCTTAGCTTGCTGTAGGCCTGACAGCTGCTCCATTAAATCTTGTATTTCATCAGCTAGAAATAAAAACAAACAGTTAACCAAAATACTAATAATGTAAACTTATTTTGGCATAAAGTAAAAACCTACAAATTTATTGGTGAAATATCATCTCTGTATGTATGAATGAATCTTAAATTAGAATAAAAATTATTTACTCTACTGATTGCTAGTTAGTATATGTATCTTATACAAATGGTATAAATAACAAATATTGCACTAAAAAATCTTAAACTGATCCTGAAAGTTTCACCAGATATTCAATAAATATTGAGTCACATAATAATCAAGACTTTAGTATCTTTAATAACTTTTATATTATAGCTGTATTTTTAATAACTGTATTTGTTAAATATGCAAGTAATAGTCTAGTTGATAATATCAGCTAATATCTTCAATATTTGTCTTGAGTCCTGTTTAGTTAGACTAAAATACTTCTTTAAAATGAAGTCAACTTACCGCTTCATCACGATTAACAAATATTATAAATAATTCTACTCAATGAAAATATTACAAATTCTTTAAATATTCAAGTGTCATAAAGATAACAAAAGAATACACTTCACAGTTATAAATTGATATATTGAAATTTGATATCTCTCAGCAAGTTTAATCAATATGATGTAATAGATTATAATAACCAACTTTTTTCTTCCAGTTTCTTCTTTATAAAACTAATGATGTCTCTCTTATCTTCAGTCATTTGATCAAATTTTGCTCTAAATTCTCGATTCTTGACATCCAGTTCATCGCAGAGATTCTGATACCTGAATGAAATACACAAATTATTCGCTTATTAATAGCCATTAACATGCATATTTATAAAACAAATCCACATATAATTGGACTAATTCTGCAACAAACAGTCAATACATTCTTAGTCTATATGTGTAGCCTACCCACTTATTTAATCAGTTTTCTACAGAACAAGGTAACAAATATTTTCAATACTCACTGAAAATTAAACTATAAAATGGGTTAATTTACTATACCTTTCGACCCTGTTGACCAAATCTTTGATTTGCACTACATAATATTCCTTGGTCTCCTCGCTGAGTTCCACAGGGGGTGGAGGCCCCTCGATCACCTTCTTTGTCTTCTTTCCTTTCTTTCCACCTGATTTGGAATCTTTCTCATTCTTTTTCTTTTTTCCCGGCATAGTAAATAATTATGAATAGGTCTAAATATAAAAAGATGTTATCAAAAATATGCTTAATATATAAATTAAAATTGAATTTTGAAGTACAGAACCGTGAAGGATTTTAAGTTATGTCGGAATCTAAAAATGCCGCGACGTTTTTAAGAAATTACCATAACCGTATCAACTATAGACAAGTTGAAAGAATTAAAATCAAATATATTCGAGAAGGAAATTGTAAAATCAGTTTAAATTTTATCAACGTCATGCTGAGTTATTCATAAAAATTACATAATATTGAGAAAATGCATTACCATAAAACAACAATTGTAAACTATAATTGACTGTTGTAGTTTTATTTTACACATCGTGCTATTTTATATTAAAAAACACAATAATTTTTCTATATTACGAATGTCAGAAGATATTGCAATTTGTTAAATTATCAATTAAAAATCAATTTACATGATGACTAACATAACTGGCCATTGATCAATTGCGTAGGCACTATCATAAGCCTGAGATTATCTCACGGTTGGTCAAGTTGTAACAAGTCTACAACTTAAGATACTTTTTGATTGCTCTACTAGGCGTATACTTATAATAAATTATTATCGCTACGGTTGTGGGAAGGTTTTATAATATTATTTTGTAAGATTTAATAGGATAACACAAAAACAATCTGTAAATTTTCGCCAATAGCCCCAGCTTATTAATAGCTTTAGGCTTAATACTCAAAAACTTTATTGCTATTCATACTCACAAACACGCACACCTTTTTAATTTCATACAAATTCGTCAACGAGAGAATGATATTTAAACTTTAATTAAAAGCCTGTCTAGTTTATGTCTACAGTACAATATTATGCTATTATAAACGTAGGATTATATCCAGGTAAGAAAACATAACATTTTTTAATTATGTGAACTGTTACGATGATGATTCGGCCTAAACAATAATAAATTTAAGATCTCCAAACCCCAAACCCATATACTTACTCAGCTAAAAAAAATCCTCTGAATGTATACTTTAGTTTGCTTTCTATAGATCTGCTACAAGTATAATATATATTATTTATTGTCAAAATATTCAGAATTATGCCTTATAATTAATCCCAATGAATAATGCATATATTATACAGGCTTATAAGTATGTTTACGCTATTATAGGCCAAATGGCAGATAATACTTATTAATTAATAGTTTTTTTATAATCATGCAACCCAACAGGACGATCAATGCATCAATTTTTAAACCTAGTGGTTATTTCCTAGGTTTTCGCAAGCGGGGACTCGACCATCCGCTTAAGACCTCTAAAATGTAAAATATTACTTGTAAAATTATTTGAATGTTAAAATATTAACATCCTTCTTTTAGATTTTATGCTTTATATACTAAAACTATTCTGAGCGCTTATAAAACGGTCTGTCAAATTTTATACATAGATTTATAAATATTTCTGCACCTTTGTCATTTGCATAAAATTTAGAAAGCTGACTGTCATGTCAATGGCAGTTGAATTTCAGATTTAGGTAGAGATCTTTTATGTTAAAACTTTCGGGCTCTAAAAATATTTGGATTCTCCACTGTATAATGATGTTTATTGTAACTACTACCAAATCAGATGGTCATATAAATCTACTACATAGGCCTATAGAAAATAAAGATATTCCTGTACACGAAAAATGTATTAGACCTATTGGGCTCAAATTTAATCAGTTTTTCTTATTTAGCAACGATATAAGCTTAATAATTAGTCAAATGTAATTGTATAGAAGTCGATACACTGTAGCTATGTAACCAATAGCTACGAATCAACAGTAGTTGCTAAACAGATCTGTTGCATATTGATTTGCGAAATAATTATTAGCCTACACTGGTTTTATAATATTATCCTCATTAATTATATCATCTTTTGCTGTAAATCAGCTTCGAGAAGTGTTTTACGATATTGCAAAAAATCGGAGGGCCTGTAGACTCATCAAACCATTCGGGGATCATCATAGAGATGCATAATTTTTCAGTATACTGTTAATATAAATTCTGTATCAAGTGTCACAACAAAATAACAAAGTTACACATCATTTTTTGTCTTTTATAATAAATATGCCTAATATAAAATGTTAATGTTAACTTCATCTGTTAATGTAATTTAAACTACAATGCATACTGTTTCCGATTGCAATCAAACGGAAGTTTCTTAAAAATTCTTTCTCGATGATATTCAGTGTAAAGTTCTTCAATGCGAATTATTCTAGAACACTTTCAGCTTTTGTTTTATGAAGAAGTTGGTAAATTTCTTTAGAACATTTAAAGAAATTACATATTTGCAAGGAGGATATTTATGTATTGTTGTCAATTTAAAACTGCTCAATACACATTATACAATGATTTTTCCTACTTTAATTCTGTTATGGACGAACTTTATAACACTTACTCTCCAAGAGAATATAAGAGAGACTTTTCTTGAAATTACTGCTCGGGTAGGAGAAACAATACGTCTTCCTGTTTGCTGCTTCGATTTAGAGAATTCAGATTTCCGTGTGAGGCATGGTCTTGCTGCAATTATAAATATTAACAACGAAACCCCAGTAAATGTTCTAATCAGACAAGGTCGATACTCTGCTATTAAATTTGATAACATATGTCTCAGTGTTACAATTAGTGACGTTACTTCAGAAGATGCAGGTGCCTATTCCTGCTTTGGAACATATAGCGATCAAGGACTTCGCCTTGCACGATTGCAGGTTGAAGCCAATCTTATTTTTTTGCAACCAACTTTTGCTCCCTACCTGATATCTTTGAATGTGAGCACCATAAACAATCTTGCCAAAACAACACTAAATGGTCCAAGTGACAAAATTTATCAATGGTATGATAGTATAATAATTGTTGTTGTTGTGCTATTTGTTATAATTTTAGTGATCTTAATTGTTCTGCTGTTGTTGTTAATAATATTCGCCATAAAAAGGAAGATATTGAAGTGTGCGAGTCGTGAATTACGGTGTGAATGTTGTCGACCATTATCTGACACTAGCATGTCTCGTAAATCAGAGTCAGATGGATCATTGAAATTAGATACATTCAGTACCTGTAAAGTTACTAAACTGCCTAATGAAGACGGAGTTAACATCACTGATGAGGCGAATGCGTTATTAAAAAACAGCCACTCAAATAGAGCCACTGATACCGTTTTTCTAGAACTGGAGACTGAGAATAATGACAATTTTTCAGCCAGTAATTTTATACTCAGTCACCGTGAAGTAAATTCCAACACTAATCTTGATCATACATCAGCACACAAAGTGGATACGATACCATCCAGCAGGCACGATAATATGCCGACGTCAATGGCTAAATCCTTTTCAAAAACAGTTTGCAATTGCAAATATTTGATAAGCCGGCCTACAGATAATTCAATTAAACTGAATAAAGCACTGAATGAAGCAGTGATAAATGGTGAATCTATACAGAAAACTTATTCTGCAAATGATGGATATATAAGAGTTGATTCTATAGCAACTTCTGTTGAAGACTTTTCTGATTATGGCGATAATAATTCTGTATCGATGACAAATAAAATACAAGATATTGAAATTGAGAGACGTTTGCAAACTAGGAGGATGAAAGAAAACCAAGATACCTTGTCCATTTATGTTCATGCAGAGTCTTCAGCGCGCAACTATTATAATGGTGAAATATTTAATCTTAAACAAATACTGCTAAAAGCAGAAGATATTAAGGACAGAAAAAAAATTGAGCTGAAAATTAGACTAAATAAATTCAATATGGAATTAGACATTAAACATCTTGAAGGTGAAGAAGCAATAGCATCAAAACGTATCGAAACAAAATTTAAGATTCAATATTTACGAAGAGATCTAGGCATAGATGATGAAAGTGATGTAAATAAACCTAATACACGCAGCAAATATACGGAAGAACGACTTGAAGAGTTCAACGTAAAAAGGGATTTTTATGAAAAAATGCTCGAGGAAGAGATTCGTTCTATTCACAGAATGTGTGAAACCCAAAAGTTGCTTCTTCGGAAAAAATATGCAATTGATGAAAGGTTCATCAACATCGAGCTGGAAACTGAAAATAAAAACTCTTTGATTTCAGAATGCGAGGAAGAAATTCAGAAATGCGAAAACTATTGCAGTTTGAATGTTCAACGAATATCTGACATCGAGAAACAAGAAATACAGAAACTTAGACGTGAACTCGAAATGAATCTTTTCAAGCTTTATCATGACAATGAATATAAGCTTGAATAGCGGGATACTGGGAATGGGACAGAACATCTTTTACCAGCCATGAAAAATCAGATGAAATCAACGATAGATATTAGTCAATTGAAAGAATTTTTTATTTAAAATGGATCATTGAAGTTGATAAATCGTTATTGCTCAATTCATTTGTTAAAACATAACTGATAATAATTCTATATTCCAAACCAAAGGTTCAATTCTGAGCTAATCTGGATTCGGTCCCTTATTTTCAATCAAGAAAAACATGACCCATAAAACTGACTATCTGAATATTTTCCTTATCGAAACTTAGGTTAAATAATTTAATTAAGCAAACACATTCTTACTTGTCACTTAGATATTTTATATAATATATCGCAATTGCTCTAATCTAATCGCTCCTTTGTAGAACTTTTCTTGCGAATTTATAATAAAAAAATTGTCGTTTTGCTCATCAATGTTTATGATTCAAGTTCATTGTGAGTAATGTTGTGATTTCTGACTGTCGATCTGTGACGATGATAATGTTTTGCAGTTTTGCAGTTTTTGTCTTATTTCGCATTCGACGCTTTAAGTGGCAATCTGCTGAAATCATTCGTTCACATTACACTGACGAAACAATAAAGTGTAGTAAATCTAAAACAGCTATCAGATTGTTCAATTGAACACTTAAACTTAAAAATATCTTCACAAGTTACTGAGTTAGAACTGTTACAGTGTTATAATTATAATTACAGTTGTTCATGTCTCAAAAGGATGACATTACACACTGAATTTCAAAAACTTTTAACATTTGATAGTAAAGATGAATGTCGAATTTGCACTGTTATAATTGACCATTTAGTTTAAATTAAAAATATCTTAATATGTAGTTAGTAAAAATTAGTAGCGGTCTTGCATCCATTTGTTGTTGGGGTTTCTAAACGAGTTCAAATAATGCTGTTCTCAATGTTCGTATCGCGACCTAATTCGTAAAATTCAAGGCATGGTTTATTAATCTAATTCGATTATTTGTTTATACTATATATTAGAAACACATGAACATTTTTATTAATTATAATTAATATACCATTTTTATTATTATATAATTAATATATTAATTATAATTAATAATTAACTTAACTACCTTCTTAGTTAAGTTAATTATTAAGCAGGCATTAGTTTTGTTAAGCAGGTATTGTAATATTTACGTAAACTTAATTACACTGTACTGTCTAAATTAATTACCATTTGTAATATTGCTTTTTATATCTACTATTTGGAGAATAAAATGTATACTATAGTCTATCATTAAGTTGCTGGACAAGATCATAGTTTCTTAAAAAAGGGGCGAATAATTTTATCTAAAGTATGATAACGATTTGTTTTCGCTGAAGAAACTACATCGTTCAACATTAAATCGTCTGCATCAATCTTCTTTCTACGATGTTACATATCTCATAGTCTCAATTCCGCCGATCCCATCGCTCTTCTGATCCGTTGCATTAATTGAAGCTTCCGGATTCTCTGCATGGTTGTTCTGACATTCCTTAAACTATGGTGGAACTAATGTAATGGACAGTATAAAGAGATGCACTCCACAGTTCACATATTACAGAATTAGTTGTATTAAAAGTTAATCATTCTGTTCACTATTAATTAGTACGTTATTAATCTAATTTTGAGATTTGTGTGAAAATATCAAAATTTTAATTTAATTTAAAATATATTTATTCATTTAAAACATATTTATTAAATATGTATTTTCTCAAAGAAACATTCTTTGCTATAAAACATTATTTGTTATTTGTCATATAAAGCAGCATGTAGTTAATAATTAATAATATTATCAGTAATAAAGATGCATGATTATTAGGCTTATCAAAACTTAACGAATATCATCTTCCTCACTTCCGTTTACAAATTTAGATTCCGATTTATAAATCAATTCACAAATTTGGATTCCTGCTAAATCTGCAGTCTCAGACTTAGCTGGGGTGGGGGCTGGGGGGTTCTATTTTCCTTCTCTATCGTATTAAAAAATGCTACTTAATAACTTATTTCGCTATAATAAAATGTAATTTTTGAGATTGATTTATTTAAAACTATTACTTTGACCAACAAGGGATATATTCTCCTGCGTCCGCCATTTTAGATCATTGATCATTTTACGCGTCAACTCGTCTGCTTGTCATTCTGTTACATCTCCCGCACAATTTAACGTCCGCATCGCTTTCCCGCGCTAAACGGAATTCATCAATCATCGTTCTTATATGACATCACGTTATGTAGCCTGGCGGGAAGATGCGAGATTCTAATTGGCGCGAGCATCTGAGAGAAAAATATGTCGTCAATTATTGTTACACTGAAATTTTTGCTTCAGAATTTATTAACAAATTATATTTTTTCTCATTATAAGAACTGTTCAGTCATGTTGGCTCGCATGTTATATGGCTATGTTGGCATGCAAATGAATATCGCACAGTGCGATTCAGTATCGGCTGATTTTTGTCAATCCATCATCAATGTGTTACCTTATAATATCAAGCATTTAATCAATTAAGTTTTAATAGATCTTTAGTCTAATTTTTCATCGACTGAACTGCATTAGAAGTTCTATTCTTTTTTATTGTCATCATCAGAGATCATCCATTGAGTTATGGTCCACTAGAAGAGATAAAATGAATTAAGTCAATATGCTCGATAAGTGAAAATAGCTACACTCGATAGCATTGTAGATTGAAGGTCACTTTTTGATTGTTTTGACGAATTTATTTCTTTTCTCACCATTTATTTCCACTATGCAAACAATTTCTAATTATTTTGTTTTCTGTCTGTATATCTGCACAAAAGGATGTCATTTCTTATTACATATATCACTAATTGAATAAGTTGATTACTTATATTCACGATATATAGCATTAACACTCTTTTCAATTTTTTTCCGAGATTTTCATAGAATCGCATATATTTTGCTAAAATTTATTAGCGAAAAACCTATTTTAAGCGTATCAATTATTTACGTATACAGTTTAATGCGTAGATTTGAAGTTGATTGCAATTAAACGATTAACTAATATATGAATTTTATTAATCTAGTTTATACAGAATTTTGTTAAAAAAGAAAAGGCTTTTATAAATCTGAAAACTAAAATTTTAATAAACATAAATGTATTTTATTTAAATTACATTTAATTTTTATTTCATAAATAAGTTACAACTTTGGTAAGCTTCGAGACAAGTGTGCATTATTTTCTAACACACAAACAGAAGCAGAAATGAAAAATAATCAAACTCTACATTTTGCATTCATTTTTACATATCACAACCAGCTTTTATATCACATTTTCTGTCAAAGCGTTGAAATAACACAACTTTATTGATCCCTCAAGCATGCGCTGCATAAAACTGGAATAAATAAACATTAAATAAGACAAATTCGGCTTGCATTTCATTCAATCCCGCGAGATGTCGCTTGTCAAACCGAACCAACTCTTAGCATATAATATGAAAGACTCATGAGACCCATCGTATTAGCGAACAACCAAGTGGGACCGTTGTAAATATGCTGCGGAATTATATCATTCAGTTTTCCCTGGAGGTATAAGCGTGCAGATCGCAGACAATAAATTTAATACTGAAGAATTTTACCTATAATTTCATCTGTTTTACATTTGGAATAAATTGTCTTTACTTGTATTGGATATATTGTCAGAGGTTTTAAAAATTAAATTCTACACACAGCTGACTTGTGGGTTATCTATAAAAAGAGAAATCTTAATTTCTTTGTCTAATTCAGCGCATGTTTCTAAATTAAAAACAAGTATTTTTTAGTTTGCATTATCTATTATTTCTTGCAACTCTAATAAGAGTAAAGATGTGATTCATATTCAGTCATTTTACGCATTTCCTCGTACTAATTTTAAATCAAATCCAACATTCAATAAGTCGTTTTTAATAACAAAATAAACCTATACTCAAAGAATACAAAGATATTAAATGAATTTAACACTTTACCATATCCTATTTATCTTTTAATTTTAAAACTTCTGCTGTTAACTTTTTTTCTAAACATGCATTTTTCAATAAACACGCAACTTCAAGATTTAGACGGCCCAGCTGGGGCTTCCAAGTTGATGCAATTTCTTATCGAGAGTTTGATCGACATCCCATTTCGACAACAGCTGCGAAGTTACAGAGGTTGTTACCGGTCGGAAATATCGCTTTTCTAAAGTCCAATAACGAATTATTGCATCCGACTCGTGTTGAGAATGATTGTGTGGAAAGAAGCCTTTTTGCAATCCGGCAAATACACTCACTCTAATCTGACAAGGACCGAGACGAAATTGAATTGCGAGAAAGCTTCAATATAATAATCTTAGAAGTGCATTTCAATGACACTAGAACGATAGTTGGAGCATTTTTGTAGTTTCTCTAACTGGAGAAATGTCGTGGCAATTTGCAAAGAACTATAAAGAGTATTTATTTTAAAATACTATTTCTAAAAAGACTTATTTACATGCATATTGTAGTGTTGATTTGGTATAACCAAAACAATTAAAATATATATTTTCGGCTTGTATTTCGTAATTAAAGACAATATAAGAGTAAGAAATACTGATAAATACACAAGCCGACATTTTAAAAGCAATATATACTGTTTTCAGCAGATTCCATCGTTTGCAATTACATCGTCTCGCTACTAATGCTCAACGTTTACCATGATTTATTGCTCTCCTTCTCTTTTTACTATTTTCTCTCTATTTAACATTCACGGTCGTTGGTCTATGTCAATTTCAGCATTCCTCTCGTGTAGCAGTCACTCTGCATTTCAAACTAGAAAATAGTTGAGAAATCATTTGTCTAACAATTTTAAAACAAATTTCACGCAGAACATAATTGGTCTAAAGTGTATAAGTCATTGTTTTTCACGATATAGCATAAGAATATAAAATTCTTCACTCTCCCCCTATTTACAATTTAAAAGAAATCTACGAGTTCTTATATATGCTGAGCTAAAAAGTCATTTTAATGAAAAGCTTTCCATCGAAAAAGAATTTAGAAGCGTTCGCAAGAACGCATATCTACGTCCTTGCGAAGATAGTAATTACAGCTCTTTCTGTATTAAAATGAAGCTCTAATAACAGCAATCTCAATGGAACTACACACAGCACTAATCACGGTAATTCGAGACGAAAATTGCTGTCTTCAATTTTCTATGCTCTCATAAAACACTAATTATCCACACGTCTTGCTCTCATCTCTTCTATTACGCAAACTTTATTCATTCTATGACGGATTTATTCTTCCTTCCTTCCTTTCATTTGTCCAGGTTTATGCGCGACACATGGTTGTATAAAGAAAGCGTGTTGTTGAAAATCAGTTAGCTTAATGAGCATGAGTGGGATTTGTAGTGCAATATACTCCTCTCATGTGATAATAAAAAACGATCAATTTTAGAACTTTGATATAAAATTTTAGTAATTGACTTCTTGAAAAATCATTGCATTATTGTGCGATTATTATTTTTAAAAAATGAACTATTTACAAGTGGAAGAATTAAAATTAATAACTAATGCAAGAATTAAAATTGCATTGATCATAATTATAGGCCTTGACTAAATCAATACATTGTTGTTAAGCTTGTCGTACATATCGTACTGGATCATGGGCATTACATTTTTAAAGCATAAATTTATTAACAATCTCAATCGTTCGCTTGCACGAGAACTCGGGGATAATCTGCCGTTACATCTAAGCAATATTTCTTCGCGGATTAACGCAAGACAACATCCGCTCGATTTCTATTAAGACAATTCGACCACTGACGGCATGGCAGGGCCGAAGTATCGCTCAATTAGCCCTGGATGTCTGAAACCTGACACTTCTACTTTATCTAGTCGACGTTAATCCGTCGCGCGTCGCATCTGGTAATCTGTCCATATGTCACGCGCGTTGATGCTGCGACTGGATTTGAAACAAATTAAAACATGTTGAAAGAACTGAGAATGTTTAGACACAATATGTTTACTTTGAGGAATTTGACAAAATGATTTATGATTAAGTTAAAATGTAATTTTGCATTTATAAGCTATAAGAGATTAGGTCTAAATAAACGCGAGACATTTCGAAATAGGCTACATACAATAATCTCGAAATTTAAGATAAACAGTTAATGATATCATATAAATTTTAGTTTCAAAATCAATTCATCTATTTCGTTTTCCTGTAGTTCACGGCAAATATACTCTCAGCAATATATGAGATTATAATGTTTTTCATGATATAATATAATGCTTCAATGTGTTTTAAAATAACATTATTGGAGACTTTAAGATAACAGTTTCTGCTTTGATTAAATTCCGACGACATGGATCGAATGTTGGCTCTATTATACAGGAGAACAGATTAAGTATAAGGAGAGCTCAGTCATCGCGTCTGAGGTTCTGTGAAGACTTATGGGCTGTTAGTCGTCTGACGCTTGGCGGACAGGATCGTGTGAAAATCTAATTTGTGGGAGTGAGCCCTCGCACGTGACTTGAAAACCTTAACGGATTCTTTTCGTGGTAAAATTGTCTGTCGCTTCGTTGCTTCAATGAGAGAATAGAGAGCCGGGTTCAGCTGGCAATTTTGTAGCCGTCAAAGAAGTGTTTAAATAACGTATCAATAGTTGGCCACGGTAGGGTAAAACAATGAGTTTAGTAGGGGATAAAGTGGAATCAATAGCATGAAAATATATATTGGCATCAAGGGGAAAATGAGTTTTAGTTCTTTTGATTTTGTAAATACGTATGGTATATTGTAATTCAATTGTAAATAAATAAAGAGAATGACTTCTAAAATAAGAATGTCTTCTTGAAAGAGAATGACTTCTAAAAATAGCTGTAAGAGTGAGAAATGACTAATTTGAATTTGAAATACAAATTAGTTAAATTGCAAAAAGTTATTGAGAAAATGCGAAAAATGAGTTACAAAAGTGAGAAAATCGAAATGTGTGATGAGCAGGGGTGGTTTTGAGCCGGTTCGGTCCAGTTCGCCCGAACCGGTAGTTCCGTTTGGGCGAACCGTGCCGAACCGGCTTCAAAAAAATTATATAATTTTTTTTAAGATTCCGTCAGTTTTGCTTTGTTAATGACAAATATAATGAAGTTCTTATTGAATACATCTCT
>JAQIXG010000064.1:0-53351 GCA_034700105.1 Oconnorella tubifera
TTAGACTTAAATTAGTTAGTATATTTCCCCATTTGCATTACATAGTAATAGATAATAAAAAAATATATAAAAAATATATTAATATATAAAAATATATATTAATTATAATAAAAAAATACATTAATTTGAATAATATGAATAAATTATTTTCAATATTATATACGAATTTATATATAAAATAAATTCAGCTAGCTATTTAATAAACTAATGATAATTCTCTGTCAAATATTTCTATAACATACAGGTTCAGCAATTTCGCCCAAATCCAAAGTTGTCACATTGATGAAAACACTATCGGCTTCTTGCATCCAGAATTCTAGATAATAAAGATCAAAACTTTCGCTCGGTATCATCATTGAAAGGACCAAAGTCTGAGGTTGAGTAAAACTGATAGAGCTGCCAGAGCCAAGGAATGCATTGCGTGCATCGTACAGATCATTGACAGTCAGACTGAAACCATCTATGTTGTAGGAGATGAGGAGCCTCTGATAACCATCACGGCAAGGTAGCACAGCTAAAAATATCATCATCATCATCAACATCATCATAGCATCATCATTTCTAGATCGTTTAGCATAAGATATATAACAATAATTTAATCTCTCAATCATCAGTGCATCTTTACTATTTTCTTATTCAATTTCTCAACAAAATACCCTTAAATGAGATTTCATAAGTCGTGAAAAAATCAAAAATATTGAAGAAGAAGAAGACGAAGAATTCCAAGAGTTTAATGATTTATAAGTATTAAATGTATGTGCCAAGTTAGAAGAAAGAATACTGTATATGGCTCAACAAAATAAATGTTATTACTGCAGTTTTATTTTCAATTTATCATCATCATTGAAAATAACGATTATCATTGACTTCAACCTGAATACTAACTTGCTTTAAATCGCTGTTTTAAAAGCAATCTGCAAATTATAAATTAAATCTATGTGTAGAAAACTCATGTTTTTAATTTGATGATATTGATGTCAAAATTATGATACTTACGAGTAACAGAACAGACTTTTAGTTCCATCTGCTTTATAATTATGAACGTTGAATTTTCCATGGCTTGAAATGATATCTCCATATGAGTTATATCAGTGCTGTTTATTGCGATGACTATAGGCTGTGAAGTTTCAGCCAAATCATTTGACATCTCAATCTGCTGAAACTAAAAAAAATACAATTTAAAACACTTTTAAATATTTGGCAAATACACGCAGGTTTGACTATGAAAGATTAGCTTAAACAGAAATTGCAAGAATTTATTGAACAATGTAAACTTTACTTTATCTTGCATAAACAATAAATTCTGAGTAATCCATGATTTTCACAAGACTCAGTAGCACTAAAAATACTAAGACACTTCTGAATTACTCTAACTACAATAAATTCAATTTACTTTATCAATTCTTGTTTTTTCTTTTGAAAACAATAATCAATCAACTTAATATCAATTTTATCAATATTTGGCTACATATGTTCACAGTGTTTATATAACATAGGTTCTATATTTATTCTAGATTTAAAATCTAAGTGTAAGAAATTTCACAATTCTAAATTTGTATCTATATTTTGATAGTAAAGATTCTCAATATTTGTATAAATGCTTACTTCAAATTTTAAATCACATAACTTACTCCACTATCAACAGGCTCCGTTCCATTTGAAAAGAATTTAACATTTATTTTTGCTGCGTACTGAGCAACAAAAGAAACATGGACAAAATTCATGCCCGCTCGTCCTGCCTTTAAATCTATAACAGTTTCAGGATTAATTCCCTGGCTGCCAGTTTCTTCACTCGTGATTGGCTGTATCACTGACTGGCTGCTCGTTTGCTGACCCATGATTGGTGGAATAACAGAAGGAGGAGTTACAATGATGTCTTTATCATCTATCGTCATTACAGTCATATTGCCTGCACAGTTTTCTGAAATGAAAATGTTATTTTTATTATAATCCATATAAATTTTAAGCCGAAAGTTTCACAAAAGTATCAGATTCTATTCTTTTTTTTTTTTAATAGCTAGATCATAGCAAATGTAATCACTAGCAAGTAATTGATAATGCTCCGTCTTTTTTCTATCACTATCTCCTCATGTCTATAACTATTTTCCATGTGCAATAGCTATGTTCAGTAGACTCATGCTTGAACTTGAAAATCAAACCCATTAATATTTTTTGTCATTTTTTGATATACAGTATATATAGATACATCAACTATCATATTAAACAGCAAAATACAATAGTAAGAAACAAAAAATGAGTACAACTACTAACGAATGTCATACACTAATTTAACTGTATTCCTACTTGACAGAACAATTCGTAAATGCTGCATTTACTTAATAACTTTTACTGCTAGTTTTGCTGCAAGAAAAAGAGCACAACCAATCAACTACATTAAGAGTCACTAATTGATTCCTTTTGCATCGAAGTTTTTTGCGCTTATTTAAACAACAAACAAAAAACAAGCAATCAAAATTAGTGTTAGTCTTGTTTCGATTTTACTCTAGAATAAACCAACCACACATATATTCATCTGATCCATCCCCGCAATCATCATGTCCATCACAAATGACGTGATGAGGCAGGCATGCATCATTCAAACACCGATAGTAATCAGCCGGAAAGCAATCGTCTAGATAATAAAAACAAAAAAATCAATCTATTATAAGAATCTATTACACTCAATCTCTTAAATTCAATCTATTATTCCAGCAATGACTGTAATTTGAATTTAAATGACTGACACCATTAATTTAACTGTGTATTTTAAACTGTACATTTATATTATTTGTTAACTAATTTTAATTGTTGGTTTAGCAAATATTGATTTTCTGCAATACCCATTTTATGTATTATCTATTTTATTTTATTTGTGAATTTTTTAAACTTTTAACATTAATTTCTGGCGCTAAATAGCATTTTTGAGCTGCCGTGCCATTAAGCAACAAACAAGCAAAACAAACAAAAAAACAAACTCAATCTATTCATCAATGGCATCTTAAGTTATTCATCAATTATAGTACTTCAGAAAATAAAATAAACTTCCAATATCGGTAATCTATAATACTTAACATCTTCTTTTCTTCTCAATTTTAGACTCAAATTTACCTTTGCAGTAAAGTTCATCAGATAAATCCCCATAGCCACAATCTGCCTTTCTGTCGCACTGATATGAATCTGGTATACATCTTTTGTTCTTACATTGGTAAAAGCTATCAGGACAAATTTCCTCTGCGAACAGAAATAAAAAATCGTAATCATAAATCGGCAAATGCAAATCATCCTCAAAATAGCTTATTTAAATATTCTCTAAGTCCTGCAAATTAGTTGCATTAAGTTAGATTAAAAGATAAAATCTGAGTATTTCTTGGAGGCAAAAGGCATTAAAAAAATAATAACCCTAAGGCTACCTACCACATCCATATTCATCACTAGAGTCCAAGCAATCCGGTTGTCCATTGCATAAAGTAGAACGATAAACACACGATCCATCTCCGGAACACTGGAACATTCCAATCGGACATGCATAGGCTGCAACCAACACATTTATTTAATCTCTTAAATAAATATTTTATACTGGATTAACAAATAGCCCAAAATGTTCATTATACTGTTCAACTTTATATCACACTAGCTATTTAGTAATATAGTAATTAAGATTTAAAAGTTTTACAGCAATTGTGTTCATCAGATCCATCTACACAATCGCTGAATCCGTCACAAACGTGAATCTTGAGCACACACTGGTCCCCACTTGCGCAGTCAGCCTGTGACTCACTGCAGTTACCACATGTAGCACCCGTACAGTGCAACGTCGTATTCATACACGTGCTGTAGCATGAAAAAGGTTTTCATTTTATCTTTTGCTAAGTTAGATATCACAAAAAACTTTATCACAACAAAACTTTAGTAAGAGATTGGCAAACCAACAGCAATCTGAATAAAAAAAAGCATCAAACTATAATAATGCATTTCATAATAAATTATTTACATGTAGAGTTACTATGTTTTTCATAAATTTCACTAATCTTAGAAATCGCGCAATTTATTAAATACATTAAATTATAATTCCGCTTGTTATTTAAAAATAAAGATGATGATGATTACCATTCTTGACAGTTAATTTCTAGCTTTGTACCCACTGGGACAAATGTTTCCTTATAAAGACAAGGACATTGTGCTACTTCAACACACACACCTTTATCTGAAAATTACAAGTATTCTTTTCTCATATATTGATTATAGGAAGCTTTTAATATATTTTATTACTGTGTATACTTTTTATTTCAGTATGTGGATACCTTTTTCTGGTTAGATTCGTGATTTTCTGTGGTGCATGCATATCTGTTTACAAGGGGAGTTCTTGGAACCATTTAGAACATATATTAGTTAGAAGTACAACAAATTAAATTAAATTAAATACAATTCAATTTAAACAATACTGAATACATTTTCTTATGAGTACAACATACACTATTAAGTTAAGTATGTATTATTGGGTATTATTAAGTATAAATATTATACAACTGGTTGATTTTATTTAACTTACCATTTTCTACCATGCCGTGTGGACAAAAACAGCCTTCTAGACAATCGGCATTCACGCAAATATCGTCAGATTTTGTGCTGAATGTATTTAGACAAGTTCTGGGGCAGATTGGTCCACAAGGATGATACTCTTTTCCTTCTTCACACATTACAGCTGGATAAATAAAAATGTACTATTACCGCCTTTAAACAGCATGGATAATAAGAAGCACAACTGTGTCGATAACACGTCTAATAAGCTTTTCATAGTCTTTAAATTGTAGTTTGAATTACATGACAAAACTTAGTGGTGAAGCAGCAAAAGCATACGACTAGTAACAAATATGTCTGGAGTTAGAAACTAATAACTCTTCTCCAGCATATGCCTATCTATCTGTGAAACTTGTTGCTTAGTATTGTATATTATTCTTTTTTTCTTTCAGACAAAACGTTTTTCTTAAATATTAATCTTTTATTTCCAAATAAGATGCAACTTCTCTTGAAACTATTTAATTTATTATCGTACTATTTTTCATCTTCCTTCCCTGTGTATTTTTATCAAAATTCAGTAATCTAGAGTCTCAGTCATATAAATCAAATTACCGACAAATTACAACTTACGACAAAAGTGTTTAGCCCTCCAATGTACGTAAATACCCAGACGACTACAGACAGATGCAAAGGCAGCAACAGCAGTACAAAGACACTCGCAATCGTCTCCAAAATCACAGCTATACAAAAATAATAATACATTTCAAAAATTCTCCTTGATTAAGAAGACACAAATAAATGACAAAGCCTACCTATAACACCATTACAATCACAATCCTAGTAATTGCAAAACTGAAATTGAGATCGCTTAGTCATAACAAATCTTAACGACAAAAATAACTCTTCAATCCCTAATCTTACATACTTACACAGAAATAAACTCTTTATTTTTTTATTAGAATAAAAAGTGTCGTTTGGTTGACACACAGGTCCAGGTTCGAATCCCAGATAGCTCACTTTGTCTAAAACTTGCTGAAACCCTTTAGAAAGCTGCTTAAATTGACAGCTACGTCTCAGGCATCGTTCATGTAATACAGTAATCCGTAACATTAAACTTAACTTTCTCAACTTTTCTCTACGGAATTAAAGTGCAGCTAAGAAATTATCGCGCTCAGTTAAATTACCCGCAGGAGTCATAAAGACAATCGTGATAGAAGTAATTAACGACATCAGGGTTATCAAGCTGATTCCTGCAATCGTGAAACGCGTCGCCCTTTGTTATGATCTCACATGAACTCTTAGCCCAGGCAGCTCTCTCTGTGTTATTCTACATTGAAAAAAATTAAGATTGTTTTAAGTTATAAATAACGTGAATGTAATAGAGGTTGCATGCTAAATTCTTAAATTCCAAGCATTAAAGAATGGATACCTCAACTTCTAATCTGTGCTTTATATAGTGGTACAGCCAGCTAAAAAAATTCTAAAAAGAAATTTTTTTAAACAATATTTCACTTTAACTGCCAAAACATTGCGACTGTTATTAATCTTTTCATCACAAACTTATTTCAGTATGTCAATATTTTAAAATGGAAATGTGGGAGAGTAAAAAATGTAAAAATTATGAAATATTTATTCACAAGAGAATAAAAATGTGAAACTAATTACCGCGCAGGGATCATAAGAGATTGAAACATTTGGAGTTGGACAAGATGACGATCCTTTAAATATTTCGGCGAAGTCAAAAAGTCCCGAGGTCATTGATCCGTCAGTTCTTATGTGATTGAATTCATTAGAAGCAATTCCGTCATAGTTACCGCACAGTCCGTCTACCTTTTTAGCATGATCTGACGTCAGAACTATGTAGGCTGTCGTTCCTGGCAACAGAAGTTTTTGATGTGTCATTTAGAGAAATTGTCACAGAGATAAATTTACATTTTTTTGCAGAATGTACTTAGAAATTAAGATTTTATGAAATTAATAATCAGTAATCTAACTATTACAATTTCATTGTAATAGTTAGATGAAACTACAAAGTTATTTAAATTTAAATGAAATTCTAGTTGAAAACTCTAAGAAGGCTGAAGCTAGAAAAAATATATAGCACAATATGTAGACTCTAGCTGGAATTTCAAATTTTATCTTTAAAATTTTTATATTTAAAGTCCGTAACGAAAATTTTAGCTAAAAATTCAGCTTAAAACTTTCAACTTAATAGTTATATACCAGTTAAATTCCTATATATGGATTAAGCTACAAAATAAAAAGTGACAATAAGCAAACTTATAATGATTTAACAAACAACTAAATACACAGAATAAGAACAAACTAATTTTCACAGAGAAATAAATCATTCTTACCTTCATCATAAATGACTTCGAGTCCAATATTAAAAGAAACAGTGATATAAAGACCGTTATAAACAATTTGACCCCACTCATATTCATGGCTCACTGCGGGATTTACAGGCACCCCATTGACACTGGGCCACACGTCATCACCCCAGAGGTCAACGCTAACGTTACCAACCTGAATCTCGATGGCCTGAATTAGATTTTAATCCTCAAGTATAAAATTTAATATAAAACTTCCCCTACTTTTTTTGTACTAATAAAAGTTTGCCTAATGCCAACATTATCATCAGTAATAGTCACAGAAAAAGCTACAGCTTGCTGAAGGGTGTAATGAGTCAGCAAAATATTGAGCGTCACATGACTTGAATCCAGGACCTATTGGGTCAAAGTGAGCCACGTTTGCCAACAAGTTTAGTTTAACATTCACTAAGCCCTGAAAATTCGTTTAATAAACCCAATCCTAACCAACAACAAACTTAGCCCATAACTTAACAATAACTTAAATTCTTACGATAAAATCAAACTCTACCCTCAATCATAAGCCTAAAACAATAATCGGGATCGATGGGCCATGGCCAAATTAATGCATCCCCAAATATTCAGTCTTTGGTATTGTTATTTAACAATTATATTATTAATAATAATAAAATTGTTGTTTATAATTATTATTAACAATTTGTAATAATAATTAATAATTGTTAATTATTATTAACAACTGTTAATAATAATAATAATATTATTAAAAAATAATAGCAAAAAAGAAAAAATGTACAAGTGTTAACCTTTGCACAAGTAAGACCAGATGCTCCACAAGGAATATTAGTGGCATACACAGCGAAGACACCCAGGCGCTGAGTTAGCAGATATTGGCAAGATCCTTGGTAGGTGTAATGCTCCAGATCAAACGTTATGTAATGAGGATCTCCAAACACCGAACACACAGCTCGACAGTTGGACGCTGTCACAAACTTCCACTTGCGATCAAGACACACACTAAAATCATCATCATCATCAACAATATATTTATAATCATCATAATCATAATCATTATGGTCAGAGTGTTTCAGTTGTTCTACCAATCAACAGGTCTGGGGAAAAAATCAAGTTAAAAATAAAACTGTTTCAAATTTTTATAAAGGGGTTTAATCAGACAAAGAATCACGTTGTGTTTATTTGATCCTAATGCCATGGATGCATCCTTGTATTGATCAAGTGCACATTGAATTAAGACGATAATACTTGATGTAGATTTATTACGTTCTGCTAATTTGTATAAATTAATTAATAATAATTTTAAACTTATTAAACGCAGTCATAATCTTTATCACAGACAGATAAAAGTAGATAAGCAAATCATAAGATAATATTAAAAGCTTTCAACTCACTATTGTTGACAACCAACTGTAAGCTGAGATCCAGACTCAAAGTGATCGCCATTGTAAGCACAAGGGCATACAGATGGATTCACACATGTACCCTAAAACAAAACAGTATCATGGCGATTGATAATTATAATTGACTTTTTCGACTGGATTAAACCTTATTGATGACATCTTTCATGAATATCATCAAAGGTGATGAATTCAATTCTTTATTCTTCAAAAAATTGAACTGGTTCACCAAAGAAAAGAGTTATATTTAGATCTATCTAACAAACATATGCATTTTTACAAAAATAAAAAGAAATGAATCTGTTACATATTATCAATTAGGTGCGCAGAAAGGAATAAGAGCCCATGACATTTAATGCAGTACAGTAAACAGTTTCCTTTTGGAATGATAAGATAAACAGTACAAAGCTTGATTCTGATTCCAATTCCCAAATATAGAGATTCAGAACAATTGAAAAAGATTCCTGTTCCCAATACCCAAAATGTAAAAACATCAGATAAGTGAAGAAAAAGATACGACTTACATTCGTCAGTAGAACAAGGTCATCAGGGCATGTGCAGCCTGAGATGAATCCCACATCAGAGGAGCAGACAGCGGAGTCATATGTGTCACATGTTCCTCCACACTGGGTGATGTTGTTGAGGTAGATCTGATTCTCTGGGCAGGCAATTTCCGTGGCACATGATTCCGTACCACAATTCCAAGTACCATTTGTACACAAGCTGAAATAAAAAAAGATTGTAATTTATATAACAGTATCCAAAAAATTGCTCTCAAATATATTAATCTGATAAATCGTCCCCATCAATTTATTTGGCAATCACATCTGAAAAAAATCTAAACTTAACCCAAAATCTAACCTTAACTTTAATCCTAAACCTAACCATAACCCTAACTCCAACCCTAATCCTGAGAACTAACAGTTGAGCCAATTTTTCAAGGCAGATTTTTCAGGTCACGTTATGTCAAGATGCACAGAATATTCTATTATTTGTATCTTTATATTTTCTATCAAAAGTATATCATTGTAATGTACAATTACACACACGAACCAGTCATTACAAAGCTGTTTTACTTTGGTTCCCGCTGCAAAAACCTTTCTCGTGTATCTATCATAACAAGTACACTGCGCCAGAGGCACACAGATGCCAGAGTCATTAAGCAGCTGCCCATTGGGACATGCACAGCCAGGCACACAGGCATGATCTAAAGGCACATGAGCCTTAAACTGCATGTCTCTACATGTGGTGATGTACGGAGAACAGTCCTTGTAGGTTTGACCACTGTTTTTCTTACAGCTGAAAGTGGTGTCATCTGAAAAAAAAATCAAAATTTTGATCAAAACTGTTGTAGATCTGGTGTGGCAAAAATAGCAACTCTTAGAATAATAATTAAAATTAAGTAAAATAAAGTCTGGATGTCAGTGAACTAGTATCTATATTTACCAAAGAACTGGATGCAAAGTTCTATAATGATAAGACATCCACCCATTAATGAATTTATTGATTAAGTTAAGACATTATCTCACCATAATTTTCAGTTAATTTTTGACAGCGAAAAACAACTTTGAAATATATTCCGAATGATGGAGCAATCGTATTGTTACATTTCATATTTATCATTACAGTAACTGATTATTACTATAAGTTGTGTTATTTTATTTAAATCTGCATTACATATAACTAAGCAAACACTAGTTGTTCAGTACCATAGTGTTTTAACTCAATACTAGACTTAACCCTTAATAAAGACAACAAGGCCCTTTAAAAAAATATAATATGCCTGTTTAATAACCAGTATTCCGTCATTACCTTCTCAAATAAGAAATAACCAGTAAATCTACCAAAAATCTACCATTTTTAAATCTACCATTTTTATTCAAAAAATATAAAAAGTATGACATAAAATCTGACTTGAGCACAGTGCCCCTAGCAAATTATTGCCCATCCAAGGAGTTGCATGATTCAAGCACAGACGCGACAATTCACTAGCCAGTAAACAAATAGGAGTGCTACTTTGCTGATAGAAGCAAGCATCCTTATAGCAAGACGTGCGAAGAGACTTCCAATCCACCATACGTAGGCAAGCAGTTCCAAATATATCTTCGGATCCGAGCAGTTCGCAGTACTTTCTTGCAAATACCGAGGTCTACGGAATTAGAGTTATAAAAGAATTAATAACACATTTAGATAATTAAACAATGAACGTAAAGGATTAGCAGATGGGCAAGTTGATTGCAATAAGTAGCTCTTTTGAAGAGTATTGTCGTTTTGACTATATCAAATAACTATAATGAAAGTTAGGGTTAGAGGAAATAACCCCAATTGGTTCATTTGTTCTTTAATACAACATAAGCATAAAAAATATTTAGTGATAATTATGCATGTAGAAACCAAGTAACTAGTGACCATTTGACACAAAATACAATGCAATAAATTGTTTTTTAATTTATTATTATCATAAAGACTGTACACAATAATGTATTTTAGCTTTCTCAACTTTCTAACATTAATGTTGTTGACAGTACTAACATTTATAATTTGTCATTTTCAACAGAATTTGTAATAAAATAAATAGAAAATAATACACAATTTCCATACTGGTGAATTAGGTTGATCGCAATGATTGATCACTAAAGTGGACGCTTCATTTGCGAGCTGAGTACAATCAGAGTATGACATAGCAAATGAGATGACTTTCTGTTCTATCCCATTCAAAGCAACAAGATCTGAAGTCTGGGATCCATCCATGTTACCACAAAGTCCACGAACCTAAGTCCATTATCATCATTATCATCATTATCATTATCATAATCATTATAGTTATTAATATAATTTTTTGTTTTTTTATATATCAAATATAACTAGCTATTTATCAAATTTAACATATCATATTTTGTTATATTTTATAACATTTTAGTCGTTAATATTATTCCTTAAATTTAGCTATATATCCAAAATAGCTAAATTACTTTCTCATTTGACTGGCAACCAGTTTTTCAAGTAAGGATGGGGTACCTGCAGTTGGACTGATTCCATTAAATGTTTCATTAATGAAATATGATTTGTTGAGTTATAATAATATTGATATTTTTATCATAAATTTTACCTAAGTAATTGAAATAAAGTCTTTTAATTTGGACACAAACCAGTGTAAATAACTGAATAATAATAAAACGATTTCACAGCTTACGTGATACATGAAGAACGGATCTAGAGTGATATAAGTAGTTCCGAATGTTCCAAAAAGTACTCTGCAACCAAACCCTTGCACCATTGTAAACATTTCATTGACCCTTTTAACATAGATGTAGTCTCCTATGTACGCTTGTTTGTCTGCATTGTCAACTGCATGTCCATCCACCTCTATCTGTAGCCCACTGCTGACTGGGCGAAGCAGCACAGTCACCATTAGCTGACCATTACGTCTAAAACAGAATTATTTCAGTTTAGACAATAAATAAACTCTTAATAACTGAAACTATCTTATCTAAAACTAATATTAAGTCACTGCATCTAGTTAACGAATTATTTCTATGATGATAGTTGAACTACAGTGCATAGGCACCGAGCACGGGGGGGGGCTGCGGAGCTGGAGGACTCCACAAACTATTTTGTGGGGGGCTCAGCACCCCATAAAGCAGTTTTGTCGGGGCCATATATCGTACCCTATACCCTACAGGCGCCTCCATCTGTCGAATGAAAATAAAACTTTTAATTATTTTTACTGCTGGCGCCATCTGTCGAACGAAACTAAAACTTTTAATTGTTTTTACTGGTGGCGCTATCAGGCGAATAAAACCGAATCTTTAATTGTTTTAAATGCTGGCGCCATCTGTCGAATAAAACAAGAACTTTTAATCGTTTTACTGGTGGCGCCATCTCTCGAATAAATATAAAATTTTAATTTTTCCTGGTGGCGCCATCTGGCGAATGAAACCAAAACTTTTAATTGTTTTTACTGCTGGCGCCATCTATCGAATGAAACTAAAACTTTTAATTGTTTTCACTGCCGGCGCCATCTGTCGAATGAAACAAGAACTTTTAATCGTTTTTACTGGTGGCGCCATCTGGCGAATGAAATCAAAACTTTCAATTGGTATTACTGCTGGCGCCATCTGTCGAATAAATATAAAACTTTTAATTTTTTGCTGGTGGCGCCATCTGGCGAATGAAACCAAAACTTTTTTAATTGTTTTTACTGCTGGCGCCATCTGTCAAATGAAACTAAAACTTTTAATTGTTTTCACTGCCGGCGCCATCTGTCGAATGAAAATAAAACTTTTCACTCTTTTTACACTCTTTTTTAGTAGGCGGGTGGCATTACAAAACGGCCCAGGACAAAACGGCCCAGGACAAAACGGCCCCGACATAACGGCCCCGACAAAACGGCCTCGTCAAAACGGCGCTGTCACAACGGTCTGCGACAAAAGAGCACCGATAAAACGGGCCCTGACAATAGGCCCCGACAAAAGTTCCCCCGACAAAACGGCTACCGCCATAAAGGCCCCCGACAAAACAGCCCTGACAAAACTGCCCCGATATAACGACCCCGACATAACGACATAGCTTAAAAATAATATCACATAAAAGTTTTGGCCTAAAAAAAGAAAAAAGGTTATGACATCAACATTTTGGTATAATAAGCTACAAAAAGTTACATAAAAATTGAGATATTTTCTTTTTCTGCCCCCCCCCCTCACTCAGAAAACCGTTGCGGCGACCCGTGTCAGCATCCTACAAAATATTAAAAAGTCGTCACTTACGCTACCGTGTATTTCAACTTTAGAATCAGTTTATATTGCAAATAAAACACCATTGATTATTTCTGTCAGAATTACTTAATTCTTAATAACTCATTTAAATTTTAGACTCAAATCGTGTCATCACATGATCTTATCTCTTAACTATATCATATATCTGAGTTTGTTATATCCATCTATTCGCATTTATTAAACACTACTTATTACATAAACTGAAGTTATAAGTATAAAATGTAAGAACGTTCAGTGTAAAATTATTTGCAACTAAAATTATACTTTAATTAAAATATACACCTTACTTACGAATCATGTATGAACTATATAGGCCTATATATATATATGTGAGGATGCAATTTAAGTCAATTATAACTATATACGTACGACTAAATAATTGAAATCTTGATACAAATTTGATAAAAAATTTACAAAAAATGACAATCAACAAACTCAAAGGAAACTCAACTATTTAATATAAGCATAACTTGCCTGTAAATGAATCGCAAAGAATAACGACAAGATCCGAGAGTGCAGCCAGACAGGCCACGTTGTATTGCGACGTCAGCTTTGGCCATTATAGCTGAAGAAGTACGAGCATCATCCGTGAGCTAAAGTAAAGCGGAACATAACTGTAAAATTTCTGGCAGTTAACCAGCCAAAAATGATAACTTGAATTCTCATCCTGTAATTATCTAGCTATCATTAATTAGTCAAATTTAACCAAAAAAAAGCAAAAATTTTAAGCATAGTGAGTTAGCGGCATTTTAAGCATAGTGGTTAGACTCTAGTGGCTTCATTTTATTACTTGTATGATTGAAATTAGAGGCTGGTCGTAGAGTTTGATCAACTTACTTCCATCATGGTGTACCAGCAGTCGGGTCCATAGAAGTCATACATTTTGCCATCAAATGTGGTGAAGTGGTTGTTGCCAATAATTGAGCAGGTCTTGGAACAAACGTCTTCCGTGCAGTCCCAGCGACCATTACCACAGGTGCTAAAAAAGGTTGCAAGCGTACTGCATAATCATTGCTTATGTAAACTTTTTTAATTCATAGAGTAAAAGGTTGCCGAAATTACAAACTCAACAAAAGAATAAAACAAGCAAATAAATGAAAAAAATTAATAAATACTACTATATAGAGTAAGCTTAATATAATATAAGTTGAATACACTCTCTGTATTGACACTATTTGTATACACTATACACTACACAATATACTATAAACTACACAACACTGCAATACACAATACACAATATAGACTACCAAATACACTTTATCCTACACAGTACACAATACACTACACAATCCATATATTTAATGATAGAAATAGTAAACATGTAGATTGTAAAGAAATTAAATTATTATAGAAATTTGTTATTTTTGAATCAATAATGAACTCTTACCACAAGTTACATCCAACATTGAGCACATTTCCAGGAGGATGAAACTCTCCCTGATACTGACAAGGACATTGCTCCACGGGCAGGCAGCTGTTGGTATGTAGGAAGGTCCCGGGGGGACACTGGCAGCCAGGGTAGCAGGGCCCATCGCAGTCGCTAGAGGGCACCACGCTAGCCAGGCTTGAGCAGGTCTGGATACAGTTGGGGGCACAGTCAGTGTAGGTCATACCAAATGGGCAACTCTTGGCTACAGAAGAATATTTACAACATTTCTTCATTCAGTCATTCACTAATACACTCATGCCTTATGTATATAAATATATTTCTATCTTGCTAAATTCATTTATTAATTAATTTAATTAATAAATGAATTTTAAAGATTTTTAAATCCATTTAAAACTCTTTGTCTTGTTTTATTCATTTTCTCTCTACTTGCACTTGCAGTATGAGATTAATAATGCTTAAAATTATTGATTCATTCTTTGAGAAATCAATAATTATAATTAATTGTTTCCTCAGATTCATTAATAATACTCATCGTTGTGAGAGTAATAATAATACGGATTGTTGTATGAGTATTTAGAATGTATTTAAGTCAATGAAACTGCATAATAACTAAATACAACATCAATTATATTTTTTATTTTTTCTTAGTTGATTTATTTGCTGTTTTTTAAAACAGATCGTTTGTCTAAATAATGAATGATCAACTAATTGACTGATATATATATATTATATATAATTGATTTCTGTGGCTCATCCGTAATTATGACTAAGCATTCCATTCATATTAATAAAATAAAAAGATCTCGCATAAAGGAATGGATTATGATTAATACAAACATCACGAATAAGATTTCACTTACAACATAAGTTAGCAGTTCTCCATGCAATAAAGACATTGCGTGCAGCACATTCCTGCACGTACAGACTAAGTGTTTCACACACTACATCCATCCCTTCATCACTAGGAGGCAGTGATGAAGATATTCCTACAAGTGATGAAGACGTTTCATTCGATAGATCAACTGTTGCGCAATAATCACTTACACAGAGAGCGTAATAGAAAGCCACATCAAGCTGAAAATATAAACTTTTCATAAACTTTAAATTCATTAAATTTATTTCATTTATCTTACTTGTTTTATTTATAAGTTATTTTATTATAATATTTATTCTTATGAAAAATCAAACATATATTTTAAACAATGCGATGACAATAAAAACATGACAGCAATAAATCTTTAACAAAACTTTAAAAAATGAAACTGTTGCTTTAGATTATATTAACTCATTAAACCTAACTTTTTGTATTATTTTAAAATCCATTATCTTTCTAAAATATATACATAAAAATGTATATAAAAGCAACTTAAATAGTATGATAACAGTGATAGCAGAATGACTTATAAGCGTAAGAGTTGCTAGGATTTTATTGCGATTTTGACAGTTGTGAAACAAACCTTGAAAGAAATAAAGGATAAAAATTAATGTATAAAAATTATTTGTTTACTTTTGAGTGGCAAGATTTAAAAGGTTCAAGCCAGAGACGGCCACATTCTTCTTTTGCCCTGTTCTCTCCTATGTCTTCTTTGCATTGATATGTGTATGGAGAAGCATCCGGGCACTGGGGAAAATAATATAATTAGGCCTATTACAAATAACTTTAGGTTAATGATTGCAAGCCACAGGTTGTTGGTTGGTGACTCTTTCCAGTTAGAAGCAACCGGTTGACTCTCGTGGATAACCGGTTATAACCAGTTGAAGGTGACCAAACTGGTTATAAGTGGCCAAAATCAGCAACAATTAATAATAATTCTAATTGTTGCTAGCTAATAAAATTCGTTGATTACTGCATAAAATAGCAGTGAATTGGAAAAAGATAATGTTTAAAAAACATATCATAATGTATCATTTTAAATGTAAATAAACAAACTTGTGTCATTTACCGGTTTTATTGCATCAGAAACAACCCAATTGTTTCCAAAAATTGTTGGATTACTTGTTTTCTGTTCATTTCGAAGTCTCATGTCATCTGTATGGATAAAACGTAAAATTTTATTCCCATTTTTAATACAATTTAATTTAAATTTTATTTTGCCTATATTAACGGACCACTAAATTGTTAAATATTACAGGTACAATCACCTAATCCAGTAACATAATCAAATAAGTGCCAAAATAAAATAAATAATAAACTTGCTGTAATATTTTGATATTAAGTTAAAAGTGCTTTTGAATACCATATGGATTTCTATTGCTATCCCCACAAAGTCCTCGAATGTCTGAAACATTTGTCTTAAGTTTTGAGTAGTCAATTGTTACGAAAAAAGTACTAATCAAATCCCATCGTACCCCCAACCAACCGAACTCCAAATAGAACCAGCCATTTTGTCTTTCAATTTTAATACCTATATGAGCATCAATTAAACAATCAGTAAAATCAAATTGATACTTGAATATTAATACCATCATTATTTCATAAATGATTGCAGTCAAATCGTAAATCAGTCAGTTATTTATTAAGGCTGTCTATCAGTCAATCAGTTAGTCATTCAGCTAGTCAGTCAGTCAGTCAGTCAATCACTCAATCAGTCAGTCATTTAAGAAATCAGTCAGTCAGCCAATGATTTGAGATAATGCTATTAAATATTATTAATAAATCAATTAAGACAATGCAATCAATAAAAATCTTTACATTTAAATTTAAACTTTTAACAAATTTCAGTACAATTATGATAATGAAGACGACTATGATGATGCTGATAATAATGATCAAATATATAAAAATTATGAAAGATGACGCGTGACTATTTACAGACCAGTATTTGGTGGTGCGTAACCTTCTCCTTCATTTAGAGTTTTAATGACACCGGCTATTTGTAGAAACTCACCCCGAGCGATAATTAACATATTAGTTGTTAGTCTTATCTGCAATTCCTATGACAAAAGCAATTATTTGAGATTTATCCAGCCATCAGCACAATAAGATAAATCATCGTTTTAATCAATGCTTATCAGTGTTAGTACCAAGGAACAACTCTTTTCTTAGTTATATAAAACTTAATAAATAAATAAAATTACAACTTAAAAATAAATAAATTAAATTAAAACTTAATTTTTTTAGTCATTTACGTCCTATATTTCAGTCATATATTTTATGAATACATTAATATACATTAATATGATGTAAATATATTTATATGTTTATATATATTTAATATATATATTAAAGTATATATTAATATACATTAACAACTTAAGCAAAAATAACTTTTAATCATATTAATAATTATTATTTATAAGAGTAATAAGATTATCACAGTAAATTACTGTACTAAGATTATTACAATTAATAAGATTATTACAATTATTACTTATTTCAGTATAATTTTAAGAACTGTCGCACTCTTATAATAAAACAGCAGCTAAATGCAATCATTTTTACAAAGAAATACTGAATTTCATATTCAAATTTAAACTTCTGAACATTCTTTCATTTATTCACAATATAATTTTAATTTTAATACATCTTTATATACATTTAATTTTAGCTAACCTTTCTACAACGAGTGTAGTTATAGCAATCTATCATTTGTACGTTAATACTTCTTATTCCATCCTGATAAAGGACGTAAGTACAACGACCGGAAAATAGAAATTCCATTCCATCAAAAGTCCTCCAGTAATTAGGACCAGTACTCATGCAAGTATGTATGGATAGCTTATCATTGCTGGGTATTACTGAAACAATTAAATAAGAACTGAATTTAACAAAGAAATTGCACCAAAAATGCTCAAGCATTTGATGTAGACAAATTATTAGACAAACAACACTGATAATTTTATGCAGATAATTTTCTTTTCTATTAAGCAATCATTTGTAGAAGTCTTAATAATATAATAGTATGCATATATATACATTGAATAAATTTGAATCAGATAATCATGAAACTGTAATTATAATCATAAACAATTACAGTTTATAAGTTTATAAGTAAGCTAAATTATCTCAATAATGCTTAACAATCCATACTCTAGTTTTAAGTAGGCCTGCCTCTTTTATGCTTACACAAACATATATTTATTCTGAATATCAGAATATTCGTGTTCATACCAACTATGCTTTGCTTCCACCATTCCTATCTGATTTTAAGATTATAATAAATCTCTCTATCTATGGTCGTCCATATTTTTGATATTTTAGATGAGATTTTAAATAGCACAATAAAAGAAATGCTGTCACTTTGAAACTAAAATTAGCAAAATATGAAAAAAATCAAAATATGAAATACTTACTGTGTGGACGATCAGCAACAAAGTTTTCTCTATCTAAATAGCTAAGATCCGGATACTTCTTACAGGGCTCACAGTAAATGCCAATCAAACCCCAGCTCCGCCCACCTTTGTTCTCACAGTAAGTTTTGTTAACCACTCCTACTGAGAGTGCGGGCTCGTAGCACGCATCATGAAGATAGCAGTACTTCAATTTTGATGTGACAGCTAACACATTAAACAAAATGACCATAAATAATATATTCTATGTCAAAAGCAATTTTGAACAATTAAACTTATAATATAAAATTATATTTAAAGTTAATTTAAATACATTCAAGCATTTGTGTTCTTGCCTAATACTGAGGTACGTCGGCGACATCGTCCGTCGATGGCTAAACAGACTTTAACTTTTAATGATTGATTGATTGACTGATTGATTAATTGATTGAAAACATTAGTTAACCAGGTGATTTCTTTGGAATGCATTATCATAATATGCATACAAATATTCTAGATATTGTTAAGCATACAGTAGCTAAATAAAAATAACAACATACATTCTCTTCTTCATCCTTCATGCTGGATAAAATTTTGCCAAGCAATATCTTACCCCGCTTATCATTTTCACACGCAACACCAAAGTAGCCCACAGCGCATGTGCAGTATCCAGGGTCTGTGCAGTTACCACCATTAGCACAAGATGGCTCACAAAGGGCTACAATATTAATAATAAGCTAGATAGATAACATATTAAATATAAATAATGTTATTAATGAAAGTGTGGTATTCATAAAATTAAAGAGAATTTTAATCTTTAGATACTGTCTGTTGTTCTAGACAGTTAAAGAAGCATAGAAGTCAAAATTATATCAAATATTCTAATTTTAAAAGTATTCTATATTTACGTTTGTCACAATTATTTCCTGTCCATCCACCGCAGCAAGCTTGTTCAAATGTTACCACGTGTCTGTAACAAAAAATATTTTTATTATTTTTATTATAACATTTATATGTCACCATTAATTGAACAAAAAGCGTAGTATAAAAATTTGACTAGAAAGAAAAGTAAAGAGTGAAGTAGCCTAAGTAGGAAATACATTCACATATACGCGATTAGAACAGTTATCTGAATGAAGAAAGATTTTTCAACATTGTTGTGTTTTAACATAATTCTACATTTAGTAATGAAAACAGATTGAACAGATTAATGAGAACAGATTGAATTAATCGTTAATGTTAAATTATAACCTCAGATGTTCTCAAATACAACGGGGGGGGGGGGGGGTTGGTGTAATACTAAAACATCTATAAACAATAATATTGTACATCCAATGCTGCAAGCTATCAATTAATCGAATCCCAAAATATGTACATTGTGTAAGGGGAGTGGGAAACGATTGCTCTCATTCCCCCCTATTGATCCCTCACAAAACTAACCCAAATCAACTCTAGAACTGATAGGTTCCCTAAATCAAATAATCAATAAAAGAAAATGTAAGATACTAAATCACAAACTTCTTAAACCAGCACAGAGGACTTGTTTCTGGATGAACACGCCAATAAGCAAACTGTTTTTGTAAATCAACATTCAGTAATCCAGATCTGTTCAGATCCAAGTCGTATCCATTTATTTTCAGTTCATCCCAGACAAGAGAGCAGTTGAACTGAGTATAGTTGAATGCATCTCTTTCTGAAGCACACCAATGTCTGAAAATAAATAAAATATTAATGAATTTCATTACTCCAATTATTAAAATGGAGTTGTTAAATTAATATGGTGATTTTGAAATTAGTGGCTGGTTTATGCATCGATTTGTGACTCATTAATGCATTCATTCAATTGCTCAGACTGTATATTTATTAGTCATCCAACCAGATATCATTCAGTGATTCGGTCATTCAGTCAATCATTCAATTCAGTTAATCATTCACTTACTAGGTCAATATAAGTTATATTGTAATATTAATTATGTTTGGCTATAATTAAAGTCACCCACTGCACTCATAAAACAAAAGGCGTGCAAATGTTCATTCATTCATTCACTCATTCATTCATTCATTCATTCATTCTACACCCAACTATCTGATGTGCACTCATCGGTTACCGCTTAATTGTAACAGTTCACATCAACTTATGAATTTATGCTCCATCTATCGATAATTGTAACCTATACGATATACTATAATGGAATTTAAAATATACCATAACTTTATTTGTCAGCTTTATCGACAAGCTAATCGACTTACTTGTTTCAATTTGTCTGGTACAATATGTATTTATCTATAATTTTAGACATATATAAACAGATTTTTATAATCTTAATCCCAAAAATCACAACATTTACAGCAAATCGGCCTTTCAAATCATTTTTGTTCTCTTTATCTGGTATCATTATCTAGCTGTTTAAATAATCCTTACTTGGACTCCGCGCATTCACTGACTTCAACTCCAAAACAAATCAACACTGTCAGTATACATTGAAGACATCTACAAAACTCCATTCTTCTCGTTAACAATGTTGATCGTGAAACAGTCGAAATGTAGTTATTATAATATTTACAGTTTTCGCTGTTTTTTAACTATACAAAACAATTTCTAAGCCTCTATGATAATTTATAATCTATACACTCTTATATAAACCCCCTACTTATGTGTAAATTGTTATTTTTAGAGTTGGTATTCGAAACATCACTTGAACTTATTTTGTTTTCTTTCAAATGTCGATGTCTTACTTGCTCGATTGCTAGCAAGAAAAGGACTGAAAAGTAATTATAAAACTAAACAGCAATAAATAATTTTAATAATTGAAATGCTGTTTTATAATTTAATAAAAAAAACATTCTACTGTGTACTTAAATCTTTTAGAAAAACCGACAATGCAATCAGGGGTATGGGGTATGGTGACCCATGAATTAATTTTCTAAGGTATTCATTTAACATTTTTCAACTCATTTCCATTCTGTTTTAATTAAAATCCATATTTCTTCTTAGAATCTATTAGAATGTGAGTGAAGGATCCACCTTCAAAATAACATCTCTTGAATCATCAACAAGCAACATTGTATAACTTAAATAGTCGTCAATTTTGCTCCTAATTAGGTTTATGCTTTTACCTTACATATGAGTATGTATTTTAATGAGAATTCACTTATAATTGCGTTATGTTGCACTTTTTAACGTCACAGTATAATGCAAACTGAGATTTAAATATAAGGTTGAATTTAAGTAGTTTAAAACTGCCTACCCCCAGACAAGCTTTCAATTCAAAACTCTCAGAGACTAATTTTTTTTAAATTGCAATTAATAATATTAAGTGAATTCGACCACAAACATCATATAATTGTCGAAACAGCCGGTGTTTGATATAAGCCTATTTCTTATGAATAAAATATCGACGGAAAAATTAGTTTTTGAAGGCATTGAATCGCTGTAATTGACAAAAATATTACTTTATATAATTACTGTGTCATTAGAATTTTAAAAAAAGTTTTGTCCTTGAAAATCGAAATCGGACAGTAAAATTAATTAAAATAAGCGAAATATTTATAAACTGGATCTTGAGTTTAATTTACAAACCACTAAATAGCCAGGATTTCACTATTAGAGAATGTGTCCTATTTAACATTGGATTTTTTTTACCTCTAATGCGGGGGGGGGGGGGTTATAACGCCCACAACTTTTCCTCTTTGCTGACTGTTATCAGCAGCCTAATCTTACTCTGCATTCACTAATTTTGTACACTATAGACATATTTTTACAGGGTCTGGAGGGGGTGTGTAGTTGTGCTATATTTTTATTTTATTTTATTGTTTTTAAACCATCATTAAAAGCAAGAGAAACGCAACACACACTTAATGCAAAACATCACTTTAATTCATCAAAACTTAATATTATTAATAATATGAATCGATCGATCAATAGCAACATGAAAAATAATACAATAAAATGGCACTCGAAGTGCCATCACGTCTACGTTATATTCAGTAATTATATCAACAAGTAATTTTACGTTCGTAAAACAAGCTAAAGACGATATCGAAGAAACATCTGCCAAGGATGCAACCAATAGTTTCAGCAATATATGTTCATATATATTTCCGATAACTTGTTGCAACTTTTAGCTAAAAATTCAATTCGGCAGCTATGTCTTCGATTTTATATAGCAGTATAATATAGTTTTAGCAGAAGCTAAAAGTATTTGAAAATTGAAAACTACTATCGTATGCCAGATAGACCCTATATAAAATATAATATCTCGTATTTTAACAGCCAGATCAGAACGAAAATCACGTTTTGGTGAAAAGATAAATGAAGAAATAAATCATCAAAAAATATGTGTTTGAGAAAAGAGAAATAATAAAGCACTTACATTCATTCCAGAATATTTGAAAAACATAAAACCAGCAATACTGCACATCATTTGACCAAATATGTCGGTTGATTTTTATCCTAAAACTAAGCAATAACGTCGATGATGACAAGGATTATACCGGCTATTTATAATGATATTGAAATCATACTAAAGCCAACAGAAATATAAATATTATGATGATAATGATGATAAAGTCACCGGTAATAATATAATAATGTTGCTTAGCAATCACGTGATAAAAAAATGAAACAAGTTTGAATTCATTTAATAAAGAAATTTGAGCTAAATTTAGAATATAGAACGAAATTCACTATTTATGAACTTGATCTCTAGTAATGAAAATATATGACGCTACAGATGATGGCATGTCAATATAAAGAACATATAAACAAACAAACAAACACAAATCTAAAACTTATATACTTAAACCTCCTGTACATATATCCTTAAATAAACGAACATTATTCTACGATTTTGAAGACCCAGTAAAATGTATTTTGTACCATTAGTGGCATTGGATCAGTATTGGCCTGTTTCACAGCCTTGCATCACTACCTAAATCATCACGTTAACTCGCATCAATTTGTGACCGGAGTGCAAATTGCCAGGATGCTGATGAAATTAAGATAGGAGATGATGATAACAATTGCTTTAAAAGTTGAGTAACAAGTTTGAACAAACTTAAATAAGAATCATGCAATCAAAATATACAAAAACAGATTTGGTTTTATCTATAAATAGAAATAAATTTTTACATTTTATTCAATTAATTGAATTTATTCAATTAATTACATCTTTTAATTGGTAAAATTTTACAATTTGCAAAAAATGATTAAAAAAAGTAATACCATAAAATGATCAGTTTATACCTTAATTATAGAATACAATATAAATATAATATAAATCATAGTCATTCCGCACGTGCGAAATGCACTTTATATCTGATAAAAAGTGCACGCACTTTAACGCACTTTATTTTAATTTATCATTAACCACTTATTAACGCACTTCAACGCACTTTATTATATTCGAGAAGTTCGCGCACTTTAACGCACTTTATTTTCGCCACAAACGTGTGGAACAACTATGATATAAATTATGATAAAGGAAATAACATTTTAAAACAAGTATACTATTATTGCGCATTGTAATTTAATTGTATTTATTACAAATTCAGCAAAATGGCACATTGATAATTCTCACTCTGTTATTAATTTCAAAACAAAAAATATGACATCATGTTAACTTATTACAACGTTAGCATTGATAATAGCTCAATAAGATGGCTTACACTTTTACAATCTATATATTTTTTACTATCTACATCTTATTTATAATTTACAAACTACATTCATTCTATTATTCACACATCTATCTTAATTAAATTATATCTCTTACTACTACTTCTCTTGCATCTATATGTCCCGGATATAACTATATATATTATATACTATCTAGTTATATTAGATAGAATATATACATAAAAAGATATTTAGAAATAGCGTTTCCTGAGTTCGTCTCAAAATCGGATTAAAATTAGGGTTTGTGTTACGTTCAGTGCTTACAAATATTAAATTATCAGTTTTTTTGGTTGTTTATTGCCACTTTAGTACTGAAATACAGTAAATATCAGAACCCAATTGATAAAAACATTTACCTTGGTTACTTAAATTATAATTACATAGAATAAAGTATGATATTGTTTACAGGAATTAGATTTATCGAGCATTACTGGTAATAATTGTAATTTGTTTTTACTGAATCATGATAATATAGGATCTACATCACGACTCTTTGTCCATCCATCTTTCAACTATCCATCCCAACAATCTCTCTCTAATGTTATAATCCAGTACTAAAATCATTAGTGCCATAATATTAATCAAAACATTTCATCAGATCTGAATACACTCAAACATGAAACAAAATCGAAAACAAATCAGAATCTCAAAGACAGATCACAAAAATCAACATCCAATTTTATTGACTTATTGCAAAATGAAATCATCCTTGAAAAATTAAATATGTGAAGAGAACTTTTATCACGATTCGCATTCATATTTGTTCTTAATGTCACATCAGCCTAAAAAAGTTATCAAGTGAAATGCTATGAAATACAAAAACAGAACGAGATGAAACCAATTGACTTTCATTTAAAAATGACAAAGAAAGAACAAAAATCAAGGTTGAACAAATATTACATTCAAAGGGAAAATAACTTTACGAATCAGTTCATCTGTAAATGGAATCAATTATTGCTGATGAAAATAAAATTCGTTTAAATTGCATCAATTGTTGGATAATTGATGTCATTATTTATTGCAAAATTATTAACAGTATTCTTGGTTTCTATAATAAATGCTATTGGATGCTATGTATTTTTGGTGTCTATAATTAATGCACTATTTGCATATAATTTCCATATATTCAATACGTTACTGCTCCTTAATGTTAATGATATTCAACGTGTCACATAAGCACAAGAGACTATGAATGACATCGTGAACCGAATGCGAGAAACCACAGATCAGCTCAACACTCAAGACTGGTATCATGATAATTCGCTTACAAACTTTTGGTATATGACACTAAATCTCCTAATATTTGGTCTACTGATATTTGAACTACTATTAGGGTTAAGGATCCAATTAGAGCTAGGATTATGACTAGGACTAGGGTTAGGTTAGAATAAATGTTAGTAGACCAAAGTCTGTAGTAGAATAATCACGAAATCCTCAAATCTGAACAGTATGCATGAAATAATTGACTGTATAGAATAACGATGAAAGTGCATAAGAAAAAGTTTGTAACTGGTTACTGTTCCCAAAGAGAACATTAATTGACAACAAATAATTAATTACTTGATATTTTATTAATAGTAGATAGTCAATAATTTATCTACAATCATTAACATTTTACATCAGTTATTGTTGATACTTAACGCTCTTATTGCCAATAATAATATCATATAATCAAATCAATTCATATCAATTTTGGAAGACCCTCTTTCAATGAAATCACTATGTTAAACTTAATGCCGTTTATGTTAAACTTAATGCCATCTACGTTTTAAGGCACAACGCGATATATGCCAAAAACGTTTGCAAAATACCAGCAAAAATACTCGCAAAATACCAGAAAAATATCCGCAAAATGTTCATAAAATACTGGCACAATTTGACTGCAGAATGTTGGAAAAATTCCTGAAAAATGCGTATAATTTTTGCAAAAAATCGAATGATGCTAAATACGTAAGTAGCCATATAAAATAGTAATATTTTGAACAGCCACATTCACAAAAAGGGCAATAAAATAAACAATAAAACAAGAGACGCTCAAATTTTACCCAAAATCTTTGTACTCATTAACAAATTACATTGAATATAATCAAACAGCTGCTGTATTAAACATTCGAAAATGAGACAACATTCAAACAATCACCAAAATTTCAAGTTAGAATCTCCAAACCTGGATTTGATGTCAAGTTCTCTTTATCCCAACACAAATCATGCGATCGAAACACAAAAAGTACATCTACGTCATCTAATGTCTGATTTAACACAAAGAACTAAGGGCTCACTTAACAACAAAATAATTTTCAGAAAGTATACTTTAAAAGCTATTACAATTCAATACAGAGACTCCATATCTGAATTAAATTGATGGGGAAACATCATAAATATGATATTATATCATAAATTTATATTTAAGTCTAATCTAACTACATTCACAAAAATGAAATCAGTGTCCGTTAAAAAAATAAAAACTTTTGTTTGATTTCAAGAAAAAAACTGTAGTAAATAACACTAGTTATGTTTGAATATGAACAGATACTAATAACAATATTTCAAATTAAAATGTTTACATACATAAACATTTTAATTAAGATGGCAATTTTTTGAAGGTACACAAAATATACTAAATATACAAAAATAGATTATAATTTTTTATCTGTTTTTAACTTTTATTGTCATTATTCTGGGTGAGGAGAGGGGACATATATCGCAAACTTTCATATTGGAGTCCCTGGCTTTATCATGTTACATCATTTCTAACACCAATAGTTTGCCATTTTTATGAAAACAAACGAGCAGCTAAATAGATCTTCACATATGTACAAGAGTAGATACAAAAATCCGTTGAATACATTAAGTTTTTAGATTGACTCTCAGCGCAATAGTCTATGTACAAACGAATCAAAAAATGTATGAAAAATCAAGAAAATGGCAAATTTTTGTCAAAATTTAAGCGATTGATATGTTCAGCCAATCAAATATAAGTACCCAAAATTTTTCTTTGCTTAACATTCAAATTAGTACAAAAGATATTAGAACTTTCATAACTAGATAATGGATTATAATTGAGATATCAAATCATTTAACTTTTTACTTTTCAAATAACTTCTTTAATTTTTATTCTAACTGCTTAAATTTTTTTAAATCTTTTCTGTAAAGGAAAAGCAGCACACAATATTCTACTCCGCAACAAAACCCGATATCATATTTCTTTTATTGTAGCGGAAAATCTCGCGTAAACCCATAATCTCATTTGAGCGTAATGATAAACCATCAACTTTATCAGTAGATTAGATTTTATTTTTACACGTCATTGCGTGTCATTGCGCTATCCGCAACGATATGTAAAAAAAATTAACTTTTATATAAAGAGTAAAAATCTGAAAATTTCTTTGAAATAAACGGTCAACCTTAAAAATAAATTAAACGATACTATGACAAGCAAATGTCACAGATTTAATCAAAGTGAAGCGTGACTTCCACACAAAATTAAAACTTGAGTCAAGCATTAAATTCGTCTTACAAAATATGCTGAGAATTTCTGTAAAACTTAAACGTGTCTAAACTAACACGTTGCAACACTATACCACAAAAAAATGCAGTGAAATATACTTATAACATTCAACTTCAAAAAGAGACATAATTTACAATCATACTGATACCAAAAACCTGCCAAAATTTAAACAAACAAATGCCAAAAAATAATATCAACTCATAAATTACTCAAAATTATCTTGCAAAAATAAATTACTTAAGTTAAAGTTTCATAAACACGACAAAATCTGCTCTATAATTATAATCATAACCGAAGTTAAAAAAACTTACAAATATCAAAATGAACCAAAAAATTTGCTGCGAAAAGTAAACATTTATACGCCTGAAAAATAATTTCTGTGAAATACTAACCGAACTCTAACTGGTCAATTAAAACAACTTCAAATATTGTGTCGTAATATTAATTAATTAGCCTCAACAATACAAGTTATTATAACAAAGTGAATTAAAGCCGAAACTGTCCAAATACAAAACTACTTGTGCCATCATGCAATAGTTCAACTGTATTTACAGAAAGAGTATTTACAAGGGAAGTACATGGGGCCTACAAAATATGTGAACCGAATTTGAGAAAAAAAATTTGCAAGAATTTCTTTTGAGTTCTATTGAGTTTTATAAGCTAAAAATTGCTTTCTTAATCCTGAAATAGATCAATTAACTGATTGATTGAATTATAAAGATATAATAAATACTCTCATATCTTCAATCATTCACTTTCATAGTTGCATGACTTATAAATCAATTTTATTATCAATCACTCAATCAATTAATCAATCAATCAATCAATTAATCTATCAATCAATTAATCTATCAATTAATCCATCACACTTTCTCAATCCACTTATCTATTCATTCAACTATCTGCTCAAACTACTTTTCAGAGAAGGCATGAAAAGTCAAAAACTTGAGAAGCTATATTAATATTGATATTTGAAGGGGGGTTATATACAGTAAATCAGGCTCTCAGAAGAAGTAATAGAGACCGTGGTGACACAGGCTAGTTGATGCTGGAATGACTCATTCTTGCTGACTCACTCTCTGCAAAACAAATCATGAATATAATATTTTACCGTTGATTTCAAATCATCAATGAGAAATGATGATTTTGATAATACATTCACACATTCATTCAATAGTTTAATGATATATACTATGTTTTGATCTAATTTTTATGCTTAATACTTAATAACGTAATATGTTTTGTTGTGAAACATATAACTTTCTGTCAATAAGCGCAATAACAAAAAGTTGACTGTTATCTTTACAATAAAATAATGATGATGATGATGATGATGATGATGATGATAATGATGAGAGTGATGAGAGTGATGAGAGTGATGATGACTGACGCTGCATTTTCTCAGCAGGATGAGTGAGCACTAGGAATCTCATGATGTCAGACAAAGAAATGATTCCTGCAACACAATTCTCTTCATCCACAACAACCAATCGGTGAACCTGATACAAACACCAATCAGATCACTCGATACAGAAACAATAACTTCATGAATTTAATATTAATACTTAAATTTCTAAAATTTTGGTCAAACACAAACATTTCAAATTGATATTTGAAAAGATAAACTTTTCAAATGGATATTTGAAATGTTACGATGATGCTACTAAAGATATATTGCTTATATCCTAAATAATTAGACAGATGGAATCAGTCAGCAATGCTATACTTTTCTGCCCCTTTAACAATGTGCTTGATATGAAAGCTACTCAAAAGCTATGTATTCTAAAACTCTGTAATATATTTATTGTATCCTTTCAAAAATAAACGGATTTCAGTCTTCACTTTTGTCCATGTTTTATTAACATGAAACTGATGTCAAACTCATTGACTGACTAATTAATTAACTAACTTATTGACTGATTAATTGACTGACTGATTGATCAGTTAATTGATTGATTGATTGACTGACTGATTAATTGACCGGTTAATTGAATGATTTATAGATATACTTACTTCTCCTTTAACAATACGTTCAATTGCTGTACCCAATGTTTCACTTAACAAACATTTTTCCAATCCTTCACAGCTCTGACAAACAAAAACATACCAACATTACATTAAACTACAACTATATGCAGAAATTGGCATGCAATTTCTTGAATGATTAAGATCTGAAATTTCTTACACTGAGCTTTCATAGACTTATCACTTTCTGGTTAACATCTCACAAGAAAAAAATGCTATATATTGATATATATTGACAATAATTTAACGATATAAATCAAAGTTAGATTCTAAAATTACCATTTGCATGAGCTTTTAATGAATTAAAATAATCTTTAGCAAGATAATTAGTAGAAAAAGTAAAAAGATAAATAGACAGAGAGAGAAACAGATAAGCACAGTGACAGCCAGATATACACACTAACAAAGACACTAACCTGTTGCTTGTTATTAATCACATGTTCAATAGTGTTAACACTCAGTTTTGAGTAGGTCTTTTCTGCAGCCAAATCCTTACATGAAATAATTTAAGAAACAATTAACAAATACTTGAAGATTTATCTTTATAAAAGATATATATTATTAATGTGATTGTTGGCATATTGAAACAAACTAATTAAGTACTAGTTTATTCTCTCATCTCTCTAATATTACTTAAATTTTCTGCCTTTTTTAATCTATTGAACATAATATAACGAATGAACTACAAATGTTAGACCATTTAAGAGAATTTTTTACCACTATTTACCACTACCAATATATTTCATTTTTACTCAAAGTTTCAAATCATGCAGTGATACTAATTTACAGACTTCATTTCACATTTAACTACATTTATAACCCATCTAAGGATTGGAAATAGTCCTTTTAAATTTAGAACTATCAAAAGATTATAATTATAAAAATAATCTCTAAACTCACCATGACATCAAATTTAGAATAGATTCCAAGTAGATGATTAGTGCTGTCTACAACAGGCAGAGCTGAAAGTCTCCTTGAAATAAACATCTCCAGTGCTATCACTAGAGGGGTGCATGGCTCTACCTACAAATCATAAATAATAAAACATGAGATTCGACTGTTAAGACGTTTAAAATTTAAACTTTCAGTTTTATACCTCAAAAATGAAGTTATTACTTAAATACTTTAAAATGAATTAAATGCTTTAAGATAAAGTTAAAAACATAAACTTCAATTAAATGAAGTATAATGCTTTCAGTTTTTTACTTCAAACAGAAGTTATTATATTACTTAAATGCTTTAAAATGAATTAAATGATCTAAGATGAAATTCAAAAGTTCAACTTAACTTAAATGCTTCTAAATAAGTCAAATGCTTTCAGTTTAATATTTCAAAAAAGAAGTTTTCGCTACTACCATAAAAAAATAAATAAATAAATAATGATTTTATCAGGCGTAACTACAAAAAAAAACAATAAAAAATAAATAGAGTGAATGCAGGTACTTACAGTAGCAATGTTGGTGTATGTGCCAATATTAAGTTCTCCTATAGTCTGGTCCATAAATGATGGCTGAGGAAGATTGTAATACTGAAACTGAACAACCAATACCAAGCGAGTTAACAACGCAGTGAAACCAATCGGATACAAAATAAAACCGACAGTCAGACAGGCTGTCCATAAAATAAGACCATTTTGATCACTATAAAAATATCGCTCATTTTATCAACGCCTTTAGATAAAGTAATTTAAATCTATAATATTACATAATAGATTTTTCTCTACAATACATGTCGGGATGTCATAAATACCCTGTTAAGTAAATTTACATTGAAACCAATATATGAACTCAATGGCCAAGAAAGAAATATACAATACACCACACTCTATGCACAAAAAAGACTATATAAAAAAATACCCGACTTAAATATCTTTACAGTTTTTTTATGCATAGTCCGAGAACAAAATAAACAATTAACATAAACATGACATCTATAACTTTGACTACACCCAAGCAATGCCTATTAAATTCTGTTTGACTTTAAAATACAATCTGCTAATGAAAAAGTATAAATCATCATAATAGGATAAGTATATATTTATATATTTACTAATGATTTCAACTACTCACAAAGAGAAAGACATATCTGAGAAGTCTCTTATGAGTAAGAATATAGAGCACATTGCCAGTCAAGTTATCGATGACTGGCAAACGATGAACTTTGTGCACGCACAGCTTCTTGACAGCGTCCAACATGGATGACTCTGGTTCAACGAACAACATTGGACGGCGTCTTCTTCCAATCAGAGATCCGCCTTATAAAGTCATTCGAGTTCAATTTAATTTCTTTTTTCTAATAGTAAATCCAGATTAACATTTAGATTTACCATTAAACAAAAGATAAAGCATCGAGTGTAAGAATAATAACACAGATGTAGCCGCTAATTTATGCACCTTATATTTATAACTAGATATTTAAAATTTACAGAGTCCGGTATGTCTTTCAGTTATGTCTTGTTACGATTAAATTGAAGGATACACAGCAATAGTCCATTGTGATAAAATGATAGAAGACTCAATATACACTATCATTAAAATGCTGGAAAACCGGAAAAAAATGAATAAAAATGAAATTTCAAAGTTTTTTAAAAAGAATGAAACAAAGAGATTTATAAAAAAGGCTACCAGTCCAGTTCTCAATTTTCTCATCTTCAATATCATCCAGCGCCGACTAAAACGGAACAAAATTAATTCTATCATCTTTTTATAGCAGCATTTAACCAAAGAAACCTCTTATACGCATCGTTTTATTGGAACTCAAACATTCTGTTGATATAAATTGTACAAGAATGCTATTTATTGAGGTTCTGCGACAAGTGCATGCAAAATGCAAAGTAATGAGTGGACACTAGAGCACAATGCACCAAATACTAGATACCTAAACTCTAAAGCATAACCCACGAAATGAATTGACATTTAACTCTAAGAAAACTTTCTTTGGGAATGACTTAGCAAACGCATACAAGCTCAAGTTTCTTTCAAATTAGTTAAACAAATATCAAAAATACAGATGTTGCCACTTACATCTTTTGCTTTATCATACTTCACAAGGACTTTAATAAAGTCAGTTATTGTCAGCATCCCTAAAACAATAAAAAAAGCATCCAACTGAAGATAATTGTACTAAAGAAATAATCAAGATTAAAATAAACAAGATTATTATCTGCATACTGAAAATTTTTACTGTTCCAAAATAGCAATAAATGACAATAGATATTAGTTTTAAAAATTTAAGTATCAAGATGTAAAATAGCAGCAGACAGACCAATAAAGTCTTGACTCTGGGTGTCCCAGAGTGGAGCCGCACGCACACCATTGTAGACTAAAGCATAAAATGCTTTCTTTACCTAAATACAACACAACAATTTTACAGGCAGGCGATCAATAACCAAGTCAGCTAATTATTCATCTTAGTCAGCAGATGAACATATCATTTAATCTATCATTTACTCTGTTAATCAATCAATCATTATATACTGAACAATTCATTTATTATTCAGTAGATCAGTCAGCTATTGAGTCAGTAGTTCAATTAGTCATTCAATACAGTGTCAATAAATTAAAAATTAAAACATCAATCACTGACCCAGCAAGAAAATCAGTCAGTCAAGCAGTCAATAATCAGCATATGAGCCAATCACTTAATCATTCAATCAATGATCCACTCAATAAATTAATTAATCAATCCATACATATTCAAAGATTAAAACAATCCAAAGCGTATACAAATAACTCTAATTCTTATAAAATAACTCTAATTCTTATAAAATAACTCTAATTCTTATAAAATAACTCTAATTCTTATAAAATGACAAGCTATCATTACAGAAATGAAATCTATTTAAAAATGATTCTCACTGTAAGCTTGGTGTCTAGTACAACAAGTTTTGAGCTCGTAGGGATGACATCGTAGCAACAATGAAGCTTTAGAAAGCGTAGATACATCAAATCATCCTGCTCATCTAATCAATTGAAACAAACTTTATATCCAATTTAAAATTTTATAATAATCTTCGACTAGTTAGCAAGCTATCATAATAATTCATATACATACTACTAACGGTTAGGGCAAAGGGCTAAATTTAGGATGAGGGCAAAGGACTATAATTAGAGTGAGAGTAAAAGTTACGAGTTAGACTTAAAGTTACGATAAAGCAAATGTTGGTAGACTTAGATTCATAGAACAAAAGTCCGTAGACAAGTTGTCGCAAAACCAATAAGTGTAATGCTAATCAAAGAACTATTATTCTTTATTAGTAACAAATCATTATTACAAATTATCAACTGGGCCATTAACTGAGCTCAATATTCAATAAAGATCAAAGCAGAAATAAATTGTAAAATGAACTTTCTAAGAACGTAATAACGTAAAGTTAACGGAATTCTAACCAATTGGTCCAATCTCAACTCTTTCTTCTTCATTGGTCTTAGGCAGCTGTACAGTTAGAAAATCATACTTACAGAAATATGCAATGTCCTAGGTAATGAATCTAATTTACATAAAACTAATTTGGAAAGCCTATAAATACACAAAAATTGATTAATATAAAAATCAGGCAGAACACATATAGTGGACCCATGACTAAAATCTGTCTAAACAACCACAAAAACATGCTATTGTGATCAGTGGGTAGGGTGATGAATATGAAGGGGTGTGGGGGTAGATGGAGGGGTATGGATCGTAAAGTGGGGGTGGGGTTACGGAGGAAATAATCTGCCAGGTGGTTTAAATAAAGGTCCGGTTATGTGATGCGGGGGTTTGAAGGAGCAGGGGAGACCGACTACCTTATCTTATCCATCAATAGATAGAAACCAGTTTCACATATTTTATTTAAAATTGATGAACAATCAAAACGTACCGCAAACAAATTCTAACGGAAATTGCAATTCTTCAATATATAATTAGTAAGCAAAAGATAAATTAAATATATACCAATATGATGCGAGATATAAGTTAGAGAAACATATGGTATTTATTGAAATGCCGTCAATACAAATCATACCCTAAAGACTTGTGTACCACTTTGCTGATCTCTCCATATAATCACTTGATGCGGCTCAAATGCACTCAACCCACTCCATGAGCCTAGGATGAATAAGAATTTGTACCAAACAGAAGTGCCAGTAACTTAATGCATACTTGAAAATATATTTCTCATCAGATATTTTTATCAAATAATCTTTTTTCTACAATTTTTCTAATCAACGATCTACTTTTGCTCTTTTCAACTTACTTTCAGACGGTAAATTACATTCAATGAATAATACAAAAGATATCAAATTCAAAAGACAAGTATAAAAAATAAAAGCAGAAATGCTGAAACTTACCGGAAACAAAAGGAGGACTTGCAGAAAACTAAACAAAAAAAGCAAAAATTTAATTTTTATGCCAAAAAATATGAACAAAATTATCGAATGTACTCGTTATTAAGTCAGAAAAATGACATAAAGAGCAATCTTGTGCAGAAGTTTATCATTCTATAACAGAAGTTTATCATTTTATAAAAGATAATTAGTGACATCAGCAAAAATATCCAAAAATCCTTGAAATATTACTTAGAATTTATACACTAAATTACTTAATACATACACGTGCCAGCATACTGATATGAAATTTTTTATCTAATTCATTGGAAAACTGTAAAATACTGTTAACAAACATACAGTGTACATTTTATAAGCAACTCATAATATGTACATTCTTTCACTGAAAACTTTGTTATAAAATTTCAATGTTAATCAGACAGCAAATATAAATATTGTATACCACGCCTTCAAAAACACAAATAAAAGTACAAATTGTACTCTATACATAAAAATTCATAAAACCCTGATAAAAATATAGCCAGTATAAAAAACTTGATCCTTACACTCACCCTTCTTTGCCTGACAGACTGAGCCACACTTCTCTCTCTAGCTGCCCCCATCCCCCTTGTCTCCGAGTATGCCCTGCTCCTGTACATTTCCAAGAACTCCGAAGGTCCGATGGGAGAGTCCCTCATACTAACGCTCCTCCTGCATGCCTGAAACAAGCTCCTAGCCACTCCACCCTCGTAAATATTCAGCGGATTAGCCCTGGGGGCCGACCCGTACAGCGCCATCTCTCCATCTCCTCCGGACGCCCTCCTGCGTCCCTCAAAACATATCCCTTCTCTTTCGAACTTAAACAACATCTGATCCGGAAACCCCCGTTCAACTTCCGGGGATGGCATTTCCGGTCCTCTTATGACCATGTTCCGGATTTTAGGGGCAGGCCGGGTTTTAGTCGGGGAGTCCTCCTTGTCGTGCGACTCTGATGGAGACAATCTGGGCGCAATCACGGCATTCGGGGGCTGGGGAGATGTGACGGACTTATGACGTTTGCGAAAGAAATTCCTGATGCCTCCAGCAGATGATTTCACCTGATCACAGTTTTGGGAGCCGGATGAACAGGGAGGTGTTTCATATGGGATGGGATAGCGGTCTGATAGAGGGTACCGGTCAGCCACCGCGCAATGTCTGGGGGAGTACGGGTCGTCTAGCATCATGTGATCTAGGTGGGAGGGGTTGTGACGATGTAGTTCATTGTCGAGCAGCAGCATAGCTAGTGATCCAAGATCCTGAGATAGATAAATGAACAGATGAATAAAATTAAATAAAATTCACAACAAATTCAGATGAATAAAATAAAATAGAGTCAAATTGAAAAGTTTATTATTTTATTTCAAAGGATTTATATTATCATGTAGCATAATAAATTACTAATAATGTTTGTATTATTTTATAAAATGCTCTATATAACTACTAGAAATTGTTAAAGCAATCTAGATTGCTTACAGATAATTTCATATTCTATGGAATAATCTGGACAAGTTTTTCTGGAGAAGTAACTAAATTATCAATAAAAAATTAACTTCAAATTTTAAATAAAATTTCTGATAACTCAAGCTTGACAACTAGGCTGCTTAAATTTTTCAAGAGACAAATAGTTTTAGAAATAAGGATCAAAATATCTACTTAATATAATCTAACCAGTGACAATTGTGATGTGATGTGACAATTTAAACGATGTAAATAATCATGTAAATAATAAACAATAATAAAAATATACGTACATTAGCAAAAAAGTGTATCACTAAACTCTAAATTTATATAAAAGAAGCTAAAAACTTTCACCTTATTTAGCAAACTCAATGTTTTCTAATCACAATATCTGTTGTGTCTATACAGTCGCCATGCGCAGAATTGCATAACAGATTAAAACAAAAATATATTTGAATAATTCTGCAAACTGACAGACTCAACTTCGCATTATATACCACTTTCCTCTCATTGATCCAACCAATGAAAACCTCTCACACTAAACATACCACAAATTTCTGACAATAGAAAAACATTTTCATTGGTCGAGCGAAGATTTTCAAAACAGGAAATTTCATGGAAGATTATGAGTTCTTATTCCATGAACTTTCCTCGACAATATCTAATGGCAAGCAGACGGCACATAAATTGAACTGCGGAAAATTTCCACTGGATTTAAAACAAACAAAATGCACTGGCAACCGGCCAGTGATGACTTTAAATTTCAACTTGTGATTACAAAGAATAACAATACTTTAATCATTAATTGGATAAATAGATATAAATATAAATTGGCTAAATTGACCCCAGTTGTTCCACCCCCCAATAATGCATTGTTAACAACTGAAGATAAACATTGATTATTACTGTTAAATTATTGAGTAAAGTCATAAACATGTCTGTTATTTTTAATAAACGATGTAAACATCATTGTTTTATATATGAAGAGTGGCAAGCTAAAGTTATTATATTGTAAAATAAAGTCATTGTATTGTATCAATGAAATTGCTAGTGTGCCGATCACCGTTTGTAAGATAATACATATTTTCCAGCTATTAAAGTTTCATTACATTAATTGCACCATTCTTATATTAAAATTCATTAATACAAGATTTTAAATTAATGTGTTAACTAGTTATACGAAATTATACACAGTAAAGTAGATTATGTACTGTACAGTTTATTATCTTTATAATGACACTAAAGTCATCATTAAATGTACAATTATTTTTTAATTAAATACAGATTAACAACACAACTTTTAAAACTGTCTAATGTTAATTAAAGCCATTAAACAATGCAGCTATAGTCATCAACAGGTCACTAAACTCTCAATACACAATCTACCAAATTAAGTTGTTAATCAGCTTCATTTAAATTTCAGAAAATGACAACAAAGCCAGTGAAAAAGATTTACTGCAAATTAAAAATCCAAGAATAATTAATCTGGATACAAAATACTGCAAAACAATGTCCAGGGTTTGTCTGAGTCCAGATAAGTATCACTTCCGGTTGTTTACCAACTTAATGCCAATAAAAAAACACATAATTTAGGAAACACAATAGTCTACACAGATAATTGTTTGCATTTGTGAAATCTCAATTGCAACAAAGTAATCAAATGAACACATAAACCAATACAGCTTTTTACTTTTTAACAACTGAAAAATAAACTCATATTAGTAGTCAATTATATTATTAGAACAACCTAAAATGTAAAATCTGAACCATTATTATTATTATTAATTTATTGATAATCCAACACATATTCAAGGTAACATAAAAATGTGGACCCAGCAAAGTCTGTCTCTTAATTTTAAATTTTTATGCAAAGGTTTGTGATTAGAAAAAAAACTTAAATTTCGGTTATGAACAGATGACAACAGCATCAGCTTCATTGACTTCATTGTAAGCAATCTTTACAAAAAGAAACTTAGCCAGATACAATTACTGGGTGATATTTATTTTAACATTAATGGTGATAATATTAGATTTCATAGTACTATATTTCTTTAAATTTGATATTTCTCTCAGTCAAGAAACCCAAACAAAACAAAAAATCACAGAATATAATATTGGTTCATACAAATAGTTTATAAATACATACAAAGAAAATAGACCAATATATAAATAACACAAATGAAAAAACTAAAATATATACAAAGACTCATACATAAATAATGTACAAAACCATATACTAATACTGAAAAGATATTATTGAGAATAAAAAATCTGTTTTGTATTCAATTGACTTTGCCAGCAAACTTTGATATTCTGGGTTATGTATTTAAAATATGTAAATATGAAAATACGTTCTCAGGAAGCATAATGCTATACATACTCAGAAAAACTGAAGCGTACAAGCACAGTCAGAAAGATACAGACCCAGAGATAGAAAGAGAGAGAAAAGCAAAGACACAGAACAACAGACATGTTACGCTAACATAAATATACTGTATAACAATCAACAGTAAAATAGTAAACAAGCAGATCTCATTTCTCTATACCATAACTAAATTCTATTTTACATTCTAGGTGCTTGCAACAATTCATGCAGTGCATATCATTATTATCATTATCATCATTCGGCAAATTATCATCATCATAGTCTTCAGACAAATGATTTACAAATTCCCTTCCATTCAATGATAGCATCATTGATAAGTATGTAAACTTATACAATAATAATTTTATTACTCGTCAAAATTCTTGACCTACTTAGTTAAAATCATTTACAACAGTTGACCTAGAAACGAGTCAAACAAGGTCACTTAATAACCGCAGTCATTGGCTAGCCCCAGCCCAAGACAAATTGCCAGTTATTATGAAAACAAACTGCATGACACTCTGGCCTAAATGACAAAACAATTCATTACTAGACCAACAGAATTACAATCAGTCCTTCGTGAACATCTAGACCAGTAAACAACTTGTAAACCATTCAGCTGGTACAAGGTCGGATAATAACTATGATATTTTTCCATCATAACAAAACTAGTCTGTTAGGATTGGAGCAGATTGAAATCATCAAGAGAGATTGTTAAATAAGTACAGAATAAAAATACTTTAAATAGAAGGATAAGTTATAAACAGTTTTTTAATAACCTGTACATGAAATAAGCTGAAATGCCCTATATTAATAGAGACAAAATACATATACAACAGATTTACAAGATCGATGATAGACCGTGGGGGGGGATATGAGCGGCGATAGATTATGACACGGGCCTGAAATTTATATAAAAAGTTCAAATCATACTAAATATTGCTAATTTAAATGAGCAATATTATTTATTTGCTGACTTATTGAATGAGTAAAGAAACAACATTTATTTCAAGTGAAAAAATGTTTGGTATAAAAAACGAGGAATCCGGAAAATATCTGTCAAGGGGTTCGACATGGCTCTATACGCATGCTTATTGGATGACCTAGAAATAAGTATGTCACATTGTTATGAATCATATCTGCATTTGCTGTATTTTTATACACTGGACTAGAGTGAGAACATTTGCATCGAATCAATCAACCTAGCTAACCTCAATTTCATTCATATGGGATATCTATACCGCAATACTGAAACAGTTTTACATTAACCTACTGTAATTAATGTAAATGTACATTAATACAATATATATAATCCAAAATAAAATGAACCAGCAAGAAAACTTTTAGAATGTGGGAGGCAAAATGTCATTTTGTTAAAATAACAATACGTTTTTATTAATCAATTTTTGGAATGGTTCTTCCTTCCACCATATATTATTCTTAATGCCATAAATTGTATTCTATGATACATTCATGAAACATAATGACATCATTGTCATCAAGTACAGCTATTGTTCTTTATTGAAGAAGAAAATGAAACAAAATATAATATCAAAAATAAAAATATGATCAGAAAACTCGTGTTACAATTCTATCATTTTCACAAATCATACCTCAACTATAACTATATTTTAATTTTTAACTTCAATCAATCTTATCATTTTTGGACCCCACCAACCCCTTAGATTAAGAATATCTCAAATAATTATAATAACCCTAACGATAATATTAATAAATAATCACTCGTTCATCAATTTAGTTTACTTGTATTGATGCAAGAACGATTGCTACAACTATAGATTAATCACGAAAGATGCTTATTATTGCATTACAGAAAAATTGTTATTCCCCTGTCGTGCAAGGCTATTTCTAGTACACACAGGCAACAAATAAAACAACTGGACCACAAAGTCAGACAATTTTCCACACCCTATCTCTATCTCTCTCCCATGGCTAAATTTGATAAAGAATCTCAACAGAAGAAAAAGATGCAATCCCGCCAATATAAAGAAAATTTTTAGTAAATTCTAGACAATAACGCATTAAATTACAGATAATAAACCTATTATTTAAAAATCATTCCATAAAGCTTTGTTGTAATTAGACAAAAAACATTTACCAGATCTCTTGGCCGTCTCAACCTTTCCCCCAATAAACACTCAAAAATGTTTTATTGCATAATAATATAACATTAACTTCGACTCGTTTTACACCGATCATTTAGTACCGAATGCATTTTCAGACAAATATAAAAGAAAAATCTTTTATCACTTTTAGGGTTCGTTCGTTTGATGTTATGTTTACCCGAATTCACTTTGCCTAATTGCTTGCTCATTTTCTTTTAACTTCTTAAAAAACACAATTCTAAAATGTTATAAGTATTCAAATACTGAAAAAGATTCCACTGTGCAATTACAATTTTTTTTCAAAGATTAAATACAAGAACAAAAGGCTACCACTTGCGCTGTTCGAATGCTGTCCTACTAGTGGATGAATATAAAGAGGGAAATGCTACCGCATTTGTGTTTTTAGCAGTGGTAATCAACAGCACTACTAGATGGTCAGTCAGTCTGCTATTTAAAGAGATTGTTTATTGATACCAAAGTTCTACACTGCGGTGAATATCTAGACAAACGAGCGAAGAGACACGCAAGCACAGATACGGATGGAGAAACAGACAGGAAATGATACACACACAAGGACACACAGAGAGCAAACAAAACAGAGTTACAGGCAGATGCTTTTAACTAAAAACAATCAATGGTTATAATTAGAAACACCATAATTAGAAACACAGGACAAATAGTTGAAATATGTCACAGGAAACAGATATACACTAACAAAAAATAAAAATATTAGATAAATAGTTGACTAGCAAAAAGAGGGGAAGTGGGGGGGGGGAGAAATCGTCAGATATTATGCCATAGTGATTTAACTGCTGTGTTTTTACATGATTTATTTGCTTATTGCAGTACAGAATCATATCAGTATCATTGCGCCTCATAAATCCTCTGAAAATTGTGTAGCAACAAACTATACCCATAAAGTATAAGAAGACCAATATACAAATATAAATACAATTATAAGAGATAGAAAGATAGATAAGACTAGAAAAGATGTATAAGAAGAAAAAGAAAATGTTGTAGAATTTGACTGATTATGCTCTGAAACCTGAATAAGTAATTGATTGCCAAATAGGCACTCAATTATAATATATAAAGAATTTATAATTACTGTCACCTGGTTTAATATATAGTGAATAAGAATATTAACTGCATACACAAATAAGTAAGCATATAAGCATAAATAACTTATATGCATTATATGTCAGTTATACTGTGACTGACATATAGGCTACAGCATATAAATTACTATCACGCGATGTCCGAGGAATCAATACAAATTTGCCTTCTCATAAATGTGTATCTTTTTAGTTCTGGCTATACTTTATCTGCTAATTGTAAAATATCCCTAATATGCTCCTAATTAAATTACACTGTTATTAATACACTCTTAATTATAACACAATCCTAATTAAATATAGAATCAATTCCTATTGTCTTCTTTAATACTATACCAGTATCACACAAGTTTTTAGATAGATACAGTATATAATATTATTTATCTCTATCTCTCTCCCTCTACCTCACTCTCTGTCTGTCTCTTGTCTCTCCCTCGCTCTCCCTATCTCATTGTCTTTCTTGTCCACTCTCTTTCTTTCTATTTTTTATGTACTCTATTTCTTTCTCTTACTTTTTCTATCTCTCTCTGTCTATCACTCTATCTCTTTATCTCTTTCTTGTGTACTCCAACTTTGGTTCAATACAAACATGTAGAACCTTGGGAGACTCCTACTAATAGCAAAAACATCAACACGAGAGAGAAAGAGAGAGAGAGAGAGAGCGAGAGAGAGAACAGCCACAGATACACACATACATCAGACAAACAGATACATACAGCAACCACTTTTAATCAACTTAGTCCACTTTCAATCAGTAAATACAAGGACAGTTTCTAATAATGGCTATACTTGTTATCTATAAATAACACTAAGTAATTTGAATTTTTGCAACTCTCGTTCATAAAAAATGTAACCTAAACTTTTGAATACATTTGTACAAATTTAGCATGACTAATAGATAAGACTCATCAAATATTAGATACTTTTTTATGGGTATACAATTCTAAACGCAGTTAGAATTTAAAAAATTATAATTCCCAATTGCAAATTCCAGAGTGTCCAGAAAATCTTCATTTTGTGCCCAAATTTGATTTTGTGGTGTGTTAATGTAAACGGGACATTGAAATCAAGTCATAGGAAGACTTAACACTGAACATAGAAATCAAGTCAACACTGAACATATTGCATAAAACATGTCATTATGGTAATATCTGTGTAAACATTTAAAGAGGTGAACCAAAACCCCTCCTCCCCAAAAAAGCAAAATCCTCACTGTAATTCTAGGATTTTATAAAGGCAAAAAGCATTTTACAAATTTCAATAATGAATTCCTACCTGAGCAATAATAACACATTAATTTCAAACACACACAAATAGGCATTTACAATAACCATTAAATCAAAGGCCAGTCAGCGAACCATAAATCATAATAATAGTTTATATCATAACTAAATATCCATTGTGCTGCAAAAAAGAAGCAACAAACATCTAAATACATCTAAAAATTGGTAAATTATCTTTATAGTTTAGTCTTATACATGAATAAAAATAATGCTCTTATATTTTGGCAGTAGATCATAATCATATCAAATTTTTATGGCTGGATGCTGTGAAAGCCAGCATAAACCAGTAATGACAGCATTGCTTCAACATAATATTGTTATGATTACAAATTAATGGATTGTTATGAAAAACATTATTAACTGCTGACAAAATTTGATTTTCAAGACAAATATTAAACTTGTCAGCCAAAAAATCTAATCTGCAGATGAAGTTATTTATAGCAGATCAATCCAAATAAGATTATAATTAAAATCTATAACTCAATTAAAACCTAATTGCGAACCCTAATTAAATACTCATTGCAAAATTTTTACAATTGCAAAAATATAAGTAACCTTTATAAGATACTACAATTAATAAATAAACATTTAAAAATAATGAAAATATAACTACCCTGCACATATAAAAATAAACACATATGATTAAAAATGACAATTTGATTTTTAATACAAACAGTTACTAAAAATGTGTAATACCAATAAAACTTTACAAAATTATAAAAACAATAACATGAATTGTATATAAACAACTAGAAAAACAAAATTGCCTTTAATTCATGACAGCTACAAGTCGATTGAAAATATGTACATTGTACATATACTGCCTAGTGACTAATGCATTCGACCCCAACACTTCAATATTAAGTGTATTTTAACAAAAGTTTCTCCTATTTCACTGCATCATGGCGCACTCCAAATACTAATAATAACACTTTTGAATTAAATTTCAATCAATGAAATATTACTCATTTAGTTGAGAAAGTACATATTGTTAATAAACCATAACATATTTTTGTTTATTTCTTGCTTATTGTCACAAGAGCACAGAAAGGTTAAGTAATGATTATAAGATCAGCTGTGAACTGTGTGTGCAGACTAAATATTTATAAAACTTGACAGTTCGCTACATTTTCCTTAATTTTAAAAATTAACTTTAAGTCATGGATTACTGTAATATATTAAAGATGTCTCAGAGTTTGCTCCGAATTAGAGCATCTTACTAAAGGGTGCAGAATGTTGGTGAAATAGAGAGTACTGATAGAGATGGGGATCAAACCCAGACCGGTTGCCTCCAAGTCCAGCGATAAAATCATTCTGCTACCAAGCCTTCAAAAATGACATGCAAACATATATTAATAAAGAACTAATGATTTCCCCAGGGGATCAAAATATGCAGTAGTACTGTATTATATGGTTATGTTCTATTATAAGAATCCATATAGTTACATCTGGTGCATGTTTTCAAATAAATATCCAACATTTTCTGTAAAGTTTATGCTTCTATTTTGCATTTAGTTCATTAATAATATTATGATTCTGTGATTAGAAATTGGCTGACTGAGCAGACAGTGTTTATTATGAATTATCAGCAGAAAAGAATATGAAGGCTTTTCTTGTGAAAACAAGTAAACATAATATCAGACCAACTAAGTGAGAACAAATGTGTTGTTCATTGTAGAATGAAATAAATTGAGACCAGATTGCCAAGAACCATATGGGAAAATATTTTTGCTGATAAAATCAATTTCAATGAAAACATACAAAATAATAATAATGGATCTCATTTCATAAATAACACAGAGTAAAATTGACATAAACAAATGTAATATAATTTCATTACTAATTGCAGAAGAATTGTTAAGAAAAGCACCTTCTTAAAATGTTTTTTCACTATCTGTATTGTTTCTAGGTAACAACCCCCAAGCAAATGCGACACATATAAGATGACTGTTACAACGATTGAAATATAAAATAATATTATTATTTCATAGCCCTATTAAAAGATAAAGTCAAAAGAGATAAACTGATCATGAAGAAAAATTTAATCAAAAATATTAAGAGCTACAGTCCAAATGTTTCCATTTTGAGCCAATACACTACTTTTTTTTACTTAGTCACAATTTTCTATATCCCAGGTCCCAAAAGCTTTAGCCTTCCCTTAGCCCATGCCACACTCTCTAAATTGGCCTGTAGAATTATATAGTTTTAACACAATCGTAGATTATCTCCATTATCATTTAAAAAATAGTTCTTGAAAAAATTCTACATAATACCTCTTCCTATTTATTCTTATTGTGGTTAATCTTATTCTCTACCACATTTGATAATTAATCACTGATGCGAGTAATAATGAAATTACAATCAAAGTATAAAGTTTTGTCTACAATATATATTTCTATAGTTTATTCTATCTTCTAGCTAAAAAAATTCAACAAAGACCTACCTTATTCATGCGAGCAGCGAATGAAAACACAGTTATGTAATTCAATTAATTAATTAATTATCTAGAAACTTAGTTCCTGTTCTACATAAACGACTCCTATTATGTATAATATCCTTTAAAAATATTTAACAACGCTGCCTAAATAATTAGATAAAAATAATTTTAAATTCAACGCGCTAGCTCCATCAACCAGCCTGTTGTAGTTAAACCTATATTGGGGACAACTCATTCAATGTTGCAGATACTCGGTCCACAAAACGCAGCCATAAATCAATTATTGATAAATTTTAAGTCCAAGGGCTAGACAGATTATCAATGGAAATAAAATCAGTCCTTATCTAAATGCACACAATATAAAAAAAAGACAAAGTATCTAGTTACACAAACGAGTTTTCATAATTGAGTTTATTATAAAGTAATCCAAACAATATGTGAAAACTTAGTCAAAAAGGTTACAAAATTACATATATTTCACATTAGAGCAAAATATAAAAAATTTATATTCTCAATATCGCTAAAAAATTCAGTATTTGATAACTTTAATAAAAAAATTGTTTAACTTAGAGAGATATACAAATATGTATGACAACAAATTCACTACCAAGAACATTGGTAAGCTTTGTAAACTGACAACCTTTTTCTATCTTTTTACAAAAAATACTCTCAAAATGACAGAATTATCAAAATTACACCAAATCTATAAATTTATTTCATTTAAGAAAGAGAAGTAAACCTAAATACTAATAAAAGAAAAATATAAAGAGACCTATAAATAAATAAAAAATTGACGAAATTTTCATGTTGTTTACAACTATGCTGTTATTTTTGTCTACTGTGTAATTGAGTGACAGATAGACTGGCGAATAACAGAATAACAAAACGAGCACGATGCACAGTTGATACACAGTCCACCGGAAGTATTGGATCAGGAAAATTGGCGAGGGGGTCATAACCCACCCTTTAAGAAAAATAAAATTTTAAAATCTCCAAAAATACACTTTTTTACTGCATAGTGTGTGGATAGAGAAAATATATAAAGACTATCAATACATTTTTCATTCAAAAAATTGACAGCAATACAGAATGGTACAGAAAAGTACAATGTATGCAAAGAAATCTTGATTATAATTTCCATAATCATCACCCCCCCCGCCCCATTTTTTGGCTAACCACCATCCATACCAATATAAATAAATTATGTAGGTCTAATAACACCACAGTATCATGAGATAAAGAAGAAACTAAACGAAAGGACTTTAAACTGGATCTGATCAGTTTATAGGTATATAGCACAGCGAGGTCCTAACTAAATCACAGGGTATATCATGTTAATCATCTTTAATCATTCTGTCCAGGGTTTCACTAGCTGAATACGCGTCATTGTAGATTAACAGTTTGTTTGTATCAGAAAACTGGACTGTTTTAAGTCAGCTTAGTTCGCTCAGAATCAGATCAGCTTAGATTTTTTTACACAAAATGTTTAAATGTTAAGATTATTAGGATTATAAAACTATTATGTCATTATTGATGAAAAATTATTATAAAAAATGAAATAATTGAAAACTAAAACTTATAAATTTACAATCAAAAATACCTACACGAGATAATAGCATTAGCGACATGAAATCTAATTGTAATTATTGTAGAAAATTGTAATGTTTGTAAGTTTATCACTTATATTTTTATGATAGATAGAAATGACTGTCCCCATTGACAGTGAAAAGCAATGACATGTTCTCCTATTAACAGTATTTGCATTCAATACCTGTACTACAGAACTTCAGTTACAAGCTGTATGTAATTCAATACACTGATGCATGTATTATAATGCTAATAACATAACAACACTGGACAAATTGCAAATAAATAGCAGAGGGTTAATTAATTAATTAATTGATTAATTAATTTTGGAAAATTTAACTGCTAGAATTTTTAACACTCACTATTAGATCTTTCAATATACTAACTTCAGTATACAAACTATTTCATACACAAACAAACTATATAATATACAAACTATTCAATATACAAACTATAGATAAGTCAAATCCTTAAAACAAATTTACCTGAAAACTCAACTAGAGGTGAAATAATGGCCAAGAAATTAACATCACTAATTCATCAAAAGCAATATGTTTAACAATGTACAAGAATCTGAAAACTCCATTAATAGTTTGTCTTTACTGGTTTGATGGAGCATGTGTTGTCAGCTCTAATACTGAGAAAAGTCATCATATCTTGTTTATTCAAAGACATTAAGCTTACCCGTAATGACTACTATTAATAGTTATATACTGAATGAGTTTTTCCTACATAGCTCTGTAATAAGCTAATATATATAATTACTATATATGGATCAGCAACAAGATTAAACTAACCTGATTCTTTTCCATCTCTGTCATTGTATCCTAAAATGAAAAAAAGAAAAAATACTATTTTCAAGTGTTTTTATCCATTCTTTGCTGCTAAATGTCACATCAGCACAAAAAAACTACTCAGCAAGGGAGAAAAAGCCGAATCGTGAATGTAAACTTTACGATATCAAGGGTAATGATGCCCTAGCATGTGGATCTACAGAGATAAAAACAATTGGACCATGTTTTCAAGGATGTAACTGAAAGAAAGAAGAATTTGTGATAAAGTGAAAACAGATGACATGTAAATGTGGCTTCAAACATGGTACAACAGATTCTATTTTTATAGTCAGACATTCACAGGAACTTTTTTTGGTAAAAAGAAAGGATTTACGGATGGATGTTGTTGACCTATAGATGGTGTACCCCAGAGAGGTGTTGTGATGTGCTCTCAGGTGTTCAAGAGTTTGAGGAGTGAATTGTAAAAGTCGTCTAAGTTATTCATGACAATGATATTGAAAGTGATGTGACAGAAGGCAAGTGATGTTACATTGATGTGAAACTTTGAAAGTAGTAAATCTGAGGGTGCACATCAATACTTTTCTAATTAGAATATAAATCACTGGTTTTTGTCTCCTTGGCAATATTTTATATTTAATAATGTAATATTTCTATACAGCAGCTATCACAATTCTTTCATTACAGTACATTGACTAATCACAAATAATACGGCTCAAATCTTAATCTAAATCTAACCCTAATTCATGAGATGCAAAAAGCGTTAGTACAAAATATAGTCTGGCGGTCCTAAACTAATAATGTTAAATTGATTTTAAGATTAATATGATCAAAATTGTCTAAAACTAGCAACAAGAAAGAGCAATCCTTACCATAAAATCCATTGCTCTTGTAAATGAGTTGACTGAAAACTATTTCAAACATTGACTGAAAGATAAAGAAATCACAAAACAATAATTTAATAATCATGAAGATTAATGCTCATGAACTTCACAATGAATATGCTACCCTTCCAATATTAGCTTTTAAAACTAATCTGCAGGTTTGTATTCTGCCTTCAATATTCTTCAGTGTATTGCATTATATTATTTATAGTCATTGCATTTAATAATAATGATAATTCTCTTTATTTCATATCATTTGACATCAGTAAATAGGTTAGCAATGACTTAGCGCATGAAGATGAGAATCTGCATGAAACAAAGACATCACACCGATGTAGCCGTCAACTCGCATATAGACAGCCAGATTAGATGCATACACAAGAACAATGCACCGTCCAATGCACCATCAAAGTTTCTTCAGTTTCGTTCAATGTATAAAAATGTGAATGAAGAACGGTAATTAAAAAATAGAGCATTAAAATTTCGTTGCAAATAAGAGGCCACTACATCGGATCCGTTTCAAATATCCCTAATCATTACTCCAATTGTAATATTGACTCAAATTATCCCGATCATAACCCTAATTCGATGAGGTACAAAAGCGCATGAGTGTAAAATAACATAGTGAAAAAACAATATAATAATATAATGCAAAAAATAGTGGTCCTAAATTAATAACCTTTAAAATTTTAAAATGAAATAATGCATATCTCAAGATGCATTATTTAGCATTAAAGACTTAAAATCGTTTTTTAACCAAACAGTCGTAAAATTTAAAATAATAAAAAATGCAAAATTAATTAAAACCATGCATTGCCTGCAATAAAAATGAAGGAAAATTACTGTACAATACATCGCTTTACAATATTGTCATCATTTTTACGTCAATTTTAGCGCAAATGGAGATTTGACAGCGCGCGGGGGATAAAGTCCGACGAGGGAACTGGAACCTAATTGCCTAATTAGGTTAAAAAACGGACTTTACATTAAATTAAATGAGATTTTATTCAAAAATAAAAAATAAACTCACGTGTAAATCCTTGTAAACAAAACCACTGCTCAATTTCAGGGTCGCATTTTTACATATCGTAATATCAAATTCGATTATATAATGTAACTTGAATTTAATAATCTACATTAGAAAGTGATTGTTCGAGATGGGATTGTATAAATGTTACTTTGGTCTAAATAAATCGAACAAAGTAGATCAAAATTCAGCGACGAAAATAACCAGGGACCAAGGATGAATATTTGTGTCAGATTTAATAAACATAAACTAAACTTTAATATAAATCAGATTATAAATAATTCCAATAAAAATATAATTATATATCTAGCGTTTATTATGCTTCAGCAGTAGAATTGTTAGGCTTACAAATTGCAATTTTAAGTTATTCAATAATCAAACTGAAGCTTAACATGCTTTATGAATAAAAAAGCGCCGCAAAACAATAGAGCAATACGTACAATATAAATACATATTAAGAATAATATCAGAATCTTATGTTAATTATTTCAGAAGATTGGTTCATGGAGAGAGAATTTATTAAGCGAACAGAATTATTATTGATTGTTTACATTAAGTAGTATTTATTGTAATAGAAACAAATATCTGAGATTTACGTCTAGGCTGGTCAACGGCATCGTCAATGCCCATTGGTAAATCGGTACAATACTAGAATTAAGGCGCTCCAGTTCGATTCTCGTGAATGATCGCTACTGAGCAAATCCCTGTTTTCTTTACAGTAACAGCAAATTCATAGTTTCGCCCGATAGATAAACACTTTTACTATTAAATCATTTGAACTAATTAAAAGCCACTGCAATTGTAGTATTTGATATTAAATTGGAGGCATTTGTATTCAAAGTTAAATAGTACAAATCTGTTGATAGTGTACCGTAGTGCCACGCCTACAAATTACGGTCTTAATTGTTTGTTTACTTATAAAATTATTTATTATTTTTTTACAATTGTTTATTAAACTGTTTTAAAATTAGCCTTAAACTTATAAACAGTTTTTTTACTTTTAAGAAATCTAGGTTGTTCTTCCGCAGGGGTCCCATCGGGACTCGGTATCATGTTATATACCTTTAGATTCGTCTCGGCGAGGGCTACAAGAATATCCACAAATTTCTTGTCGCAAATAAAAACTGACCGAGTTATAAGCAAAATAATAAAAAATAAAAATAATTTTAAAAATTAATTACAACAAAAGTACAAGTATTTTAAAATTTAAAAAAGGAAAATATAATCTCCATCTACTTATACACGAACGTCATTAATTTTCATTAAAAAAATGTATAAATACTAAAAAATAATTTAATTCAAAAACAACCTTTAAATTTTGTATAATGTTAAAACTGTGCAGAATGTTATTTGCTTACTTAAAACAGGAAACAGAAATGATTGAAATGAATATTGGTAGCAAAAATTGCAAAAAATAAACAAAAAAATATTATTTTTTTTAATATTTTGAATTTTTATTTTGAATTAAAAAAAAATGTAAAGAAATTTTATTATTTTAATGAACATCGCAACAACTGCATATTATTTATCCAATTTGTGTAACAAAACAACATTTAGAATTTGTTAACAGTCATAAAGACGCTTATATTTTTCACTCTTTTGTCAATAACTCGGTCAGTTTTTATTTGCGACAAGAAATTTTTGGATATTCTTGTAGCCCTCGCCAAGACGAATCCAACGGTATATAACATTATACTGAGTTCCGATGGGACCCCTGCGGAATAACATCCGAAATCTAAAAGTAGCCAGTGTTTTCTGTATACATTAATGCAACATTTTTATAACACCCCTCATAACACGATACTTATAACCATAAGTTGACATAATATAAACTACGTGATTCTATTATTTTTTACAAAATGGGACCGAGTCAATTAATCCGAAAGACAGCCCCATTAATTCATTAATAACTCTAATTCTAACTAATCCTAAACTAAACACTAACCCTGACTTCAACCTAACCCTAAGAATTAATAGTTGGGGCCGATTTGTGTGGGCCGTTTTGATTATTTTTCGTGATTATTTTTATGTTATGATCGTAAGAAAATATCTTTAAATTTCTTAGAGAAAGGCTTGACCGCATAAATTCTAACGATAGACGTAAAGGCTAAAACATATTTTTTTGAACAACATAATAGTTATGTTTATTTTTTTCACAGAATTGCTCATCCTATAATCTCTTGCTTGCCAGTATGGCAACGAGCCGATTAAACACGATGGCTACGGCCAAGTCGGCTACGATACAAGTTAGCTTTAGTTGCCAAAGATGCTGCCAGCCGCTTAAATTAGATTCATCGTTTGCTGAGGTTGATCAGAGAATATTTTCAGATCTTACCGGTGATTAGTGATTCCTTGTTTTTAGATGTTCTTATTTAATTAAAATTAAGTTTGTAATACTTATTTTTGATTTGAATTGAAATTACTGAAAATTGGTATGTGAATTAGAGGAGTGATGACTGTGAAAATAATTAAAATTTGATAATATTCATTCCTTGTCTATTGCTTAATGTTATATTGTCACAAAAATATATTCAAACTATGTTATATATTCATTTGCATTCATATTACATTCATTTGACATTCATTTGCATTTATTTTGCATTCATTCTCTTTTCAGAGCACTTCCTGTGAATTACAATATCCTTATTAATAGCAAAATATATTTAATATCTTTCTGCTACATTAAAATCTATATTTAATGTTTTTAAATATATATTATTTATTGCATTTTTATTGTAAATGTTTTAACTTTTGAATTATTTTCATATTTTATTATTTTCACAGCTCCTATGACTACTACTGCTCTGCTTTCTCAAGAGTCTTTAGATATTTCTTCTGTCTCCGTTATTCCTAAGGTGAGATTATTTCCCTAGTATTGCTGGGCCCCCCTATCTCTCCCACCCCACCCCCCCACCAGTTGTGGATCCTGAAACTTTTAGGCTGAAGAAATTGATATTTTTTTAAGTTTGAAATATGTATTTCTGGAGAAACAATGTCCTTATAAGTTATAGCATATATATTTTGACATA